>CAUYRH010006264.1:0-15574 GCA_963574655.1 Perodicticus potto
TCGGCTTGGGTGAATATTTTATGAGGAGGACTCCCCAGGCAATTGAAGCAGTATCAAAGATACACTACTGGGACCTGATCAAATTAAAAAGCTTCTGTACAGCCAAGAATATAGTATGTTTAGCAAGAAGACAGCCCTCAGTATGGGAGAAAATATTTTCAGGTTATGCCTCTGACAAAGGTTTAATAACCAGAATCCACAGAGAATGCAAACATATTAGCAAGAAAAGAACAAGTGATCCCATCTCAGGTTGGGCAAAAGACTTGAAGAGAGACTTCTCTAAAGAAGATAGGCGCACAGCCTACAGACATATGAAAAAATGCTCACCATCCTTAATCATCAGAGAAATGCAAATCAAAACTACTTTGAGATATCACCTAACTCCAGTAAGATTAGCCCACATGACAAAATCCCAAAACCAGAGATGTTGGCGTGTATGTGGAGAAAAGGGAACACTTCTACATTGCTGGTGGGAATGCACAATGAAACGTTCCTTTTGGAAGGATGTTTGGAGAGTATTTAGAGATCTAAAAATAGACCTGCCATTCGATCCTATAATTCCTTTACTAGGTATATACCCAGAAGACCAAAAATCATATTATAACAAAGACATCTGTACCAGAATGTTCATTGCAGCCCAATTCATAATTGCTAAATCATGGAAGAAACCCAAGTGCCCATCGATCCATGAATGGATTAATAAATTGTGCTACATGTATACCATGGAATATTTCGCAGCCTTAAAGAAAGATGGAGACTTTACCTCTTTCATGTTTACATGGATAGAGCTGGAACATATTCTTCTTAGCAAAGTATCTCAAGAATGAAAGAAAAAATATCCAATGTACTCAGCCCTACTATGAAGCTAATTTTTATCTTTCATATGAAGGCTATAACCCAACTATAGCACAAGAATATGGGGAAAGGGGCAAGGGAGGGGAGGTAAAGGGCGAGGTGGGGGTGGAGGGAGGGTAATTGGTGGGGCCACACCTACAGTGCATCTTAGAAGGGTAAAGGTGAACCTTAACTAAATGCAGAAAACAAATGTCTTCATATAATAACTGAGAAAATGCCATGAAGGCTATGTTAATCAGTTTGATGAAAATACTTCAGATTGTATATGAAACCAGTACATTGTACCCCTTGATTGCACTATTGTACACAGCTATGATTTAATAATAAAGACAAAAAAAATAAAATAAAAGGGAGGGTAATTCATGAAATAAGTTCCAATAGAAAAGCCAAATTTGGGGCAACCTTTGAGTAATGGAGCCTATACTGGGCCAGTGAAGTGGAGATACCTTAGGAAAAGTGCCATCGTGAACTGAATATTGAGAATTCCAGATTTACCGGTTAATGTTAAAGAAGTGACTAGAGACAGTAAAAGATAAGCTTCTCAAGGCGACAGTAATGGCTTTAGAAGAACCGGATGGCAAGGGCATAGTAACAAGTACCAGAAAGGAAGAATGGCCGGGAAAAGAAAGTCATACGTATCATTCAGCACACTGTCAACACAATGAAAATATGTTTTTGTAAGTACGTGTGATAGAAATGAATCTCACAAGAAATACTTACTGATTCCTCATTCCCTGAGGATGTAACTCCTGGGAGTGGCACAGAAAGCCCTGGTGAGCTGCAACCACCGTTTTGCTGCTTTATTTTTGCACGAAAGTTACTGAAAGAGGATATGCAAGGTGAGAGTAACGAAAAGACAAACAAATAAACAAAAACGGCCTTTGATTTTAAACAGCTATTTAATGATCAGTGAGTATGGATTGTGGATTCATGGACTCAAAAGTACAATTTTTTGAAAAGACTTTACACAGCTTTATTTCCAAGGGCCCCATCTCAGTTTTTAAAAAATTACTAATAAGCAGACTTTGTCATAACAAGTAGCCCAATTCTTTGATTTCTCTCTTTATATAAGTAGTCTTAAATATTAAGTGAATACTTAAGCAATAATGTCTCATCAATTGCATAAGCTTTTAAAGAATACCGAATTAAAAGTGTGTGTTTTCAGATTTTATTGTATCTATTTTCAACACCTCAATTAGTCTTTAATTGACATAAAACAAACTGTGCACTTTAAACACTATAATTTGCTAATTTATTTTTTTATTTTTTTATTTTTATTTTTTGTAGAGACAGAGTCTCCCTCTATGGCCCTCGGTAGAGTGCCCTGGTGTCACAGCTCACAGCAACCTCCAACTCCTGGGCTTAGGTGATTCTCTTGCCTCAGCCTCCCGAGTAGCTGGGACTATAGGCTCCCACCACAACGCCCGGCCATTTTTCTGTTTTGTAGGTCAGCCGAGGCTGGGTTTGAACCTGCCACCTTCAGTATATGGGGCCGGCGCCCTACTCGCTGAGCCACAGGCGCCACCCAATTTGCTAATTTTAGATAAGTTTACATCCATAGACCCTTCACCACGTAAAGACGATGAACACACCCACCACCCCCACAGTTTCCTCATGTCCTTTCCTCGTGTCTTCCTTACCTCCTTTTTCCTTCCCCTTCCTCTACCTACCGTTAAGTAACCACTAATCTACTTTCATAACACATTTGTTTGTATTACCTAGAATTTTGTCTAAATGGTATTGTTTTAGGGTAGTGGTCTAATCAGATTTGACATTTTAAAAAAATTGGATATTCTGACATATGAATCTCATTTAGATTGTTCAGAAATATTCTCAGTAATATTTTGTAATTTTCAGTACCCCTATCAAAATATGTTATAACAATTTAAGTGTTTCATTATATTGATGATATTGAAATACTATTTTTAAATCAATTTTGCATTCCTCTTTGCTATTATATAAGAATGAAATTGATTTTTGTATCGTGCATCCTGCAACCTTGTTCAACATGTTGATTCTGGTAGATATTTTATAGATACAAGCAAATTTTCTACATAATTGTGCAGTATATAAATAAGGAAAGTTTTACCATGATCTTTCTAATTTAATTTTCTCACAGTACTTCTTTTAGTTTGTTATAATGGTGAAGTATATAGATTGATAATTTTATTTATTTAGTTAGTTTTCCTATTTTTATTTTTTTTAATTAAATCACAGCTGTGTGCATTAATAAGATTATGGGGCACAAAGTGCTGGTTTTGTATACAATTTGAAATACTTTCATCAAATGGATGATTTCAATCATTGAACAAGCCTACAACTGTGAAATAATTGGCACTGCGTCACAATGTGTTATCTATTTCAAATAGATTGAATTCTAATTGGTAAAATTAGAATTGTTTTTTCAAAATTAAAAAAATTACTTTTTGTGCATATATTTATATATATATATGACAGTTACACATATTTATTCAGTGTCTTTTAAAATTAAAAAAAATTTGCTTTTTATGTACATGTGTGTGTAACAATTGCACATTTCTATGGGGTATACAGGATATTTTGATACGAGCACACAGGGCTTAATGATCAAATCAGAGTAACTGTGATGTCCATTACTCACATGTCTATCATTTCTTTGTATTAGGAACATTCCTAATATTCCTTCCAGTTATTTTCAAATACACAATAAATCACTGTTAACTACAGTTTTTTTGTTTGTTTGTTTGTTTTACATCTATCTTCAGGAGAGATACTGGTGTGCAGTTTTCTTCACTCACAGTATCTTCCTTTTTTATGGTGTTAGTATTGGTGTAATTTTGGCTTTAAGAAATGAGTTGGGAAATGGTCCTACCTCTCCAACTTTCCAGAAGACATTTTTTTATAAATATATTATTTCTTCCTTAAATGTCTGCTAGAATTGAATAGGGAAGCAATCTGGGCAAGAGTTTTCTTTGTTGGGAAGCTTTTAACCATACATTCAATGACCTTAATTTAGTCTACTCATTTATTTCTTTTACATGGTGTTGTGCTTTTTAAATAATTTGTCTTTTTCATTCATCAAATTTATAGCATAAAATTTTTATATTTCTTTATTAGCTTTTTAATATTTATAGAGTTAGTAGTTATATCACTTCTCTTAATATTAGTAAGAGTTGTCTTTAATTTTCTTCTGGATCATTCTGGCTTGACATTTATCAATGTTGCTGATTTCAAAGAATCAGTTTTTGGTTGCATAGATTTTCCCCCCCATTGTGCTTTTTTTCCCTTTTTGTTACTGATACTTGGTTTGATCTTTATTATTCTATTTTTCTTCTACTTACCTGATTTTGATTTCTTTATTTTCTCCTAATTCTAGTTAGATCATTAATTTGAGAAATTTCTTACTTAACATATAGTACTATATTTCTCCCAACCACTCTTTTATTAGAAATCCACAAATTATGCCAGGTTATGATTTTTATTTCCAATTCTTTCAAAATGTATTCCACTTTTTTATTTCTTCTATGATTTAAGGATGTATTATTTCATTTCTAAACATCTGAAGATTAAAAATACTTCATTTCTAAACATTTGAAGAAAAATTCTGCTGTTGGTTTCTAACTTACTTCATCAGTGATCAAAGAACATAGTTTATATGAGTTTAATCCTTACAAATTTATTGAGACTCATTTTATGACCCAGAAGTGGTGGAATCTTGATAAATTTTCAGTGAGCACTTATATCCTGGTATTGTAGAGTGAGATATTCTACAGATATCAGTGATATCAGGCTGTTCATGGTGTGGCTGAAATCTTCCTTATACGTAACTGCTTTTCTGTCCACTCTTATCAAATATTGATAAAAAAAATAGTAAAGTATTCCTCTATTTGTGGACTCATTTATTTCTATTTGTAGTCTTTCTTTCTTTTTTTTTTTTTTTTTGTAGAGACAGAGTCTCACTCTATTGCTCTCGGTAGAGTGCTATGGTGTCACAGCTCACAGCAACCTCCAGCTCCTGGGCCAAGGCGATTCTCTTGCCTCAGCCTCCCGAGCAGCTGGGACTACAGGTGCCCACCACAGCGCCTGGCTAATTTTTAATGCAGTTTGGTCAGGGAGGGGCTTGAACCCGCCACCCTCGGTATATGGGGCCGGTGCCCTACTCGCTGAGCCACAGGCACCGCCCTGTAGTTATAGTTTATTGATTACATTCTAAGGCTCTGTTAATCAGTGTACATACACTAGGGATCACTATACTATGTATGCTGGTGATGGTAGATGTCGGTGGATATTCAGTGCTTGCTCATACACCATATATTATGCTGCTATTGATGGGAATTGTGTCAGTTGATCCATGTGGATGACTTGCCTTTTAGGTAGTCACTGCAACATTCTTTGAATTAGTATTAGCATGTCTTTTTAAATCCATTTCTAGCTTGTTTTTGTTGTTGTTAAATTTGATGTTCATTTCTAGTACAAAGCATTTAGTTGGGTGTTGCTTTTGTAGGTAATATATATCCGCCCCTTGTTGGGGATACTGGCACTATTTTTATTTCATATGATTATTGGTATGGTTTGGATCAAGTTATCGTCCAGATACCGGTATTTACTTGAACTATCTGACTTTTATTTAAGTTTCTCCTCTTTTTTCTCCCTTGCTTTGGAGTATTTTGGTCACTTTAACTCTACCTTTTATTATTAGAATAGTTTGGTCACTTTAACTCTACCTTCTATTATTAGAATGGTTGTTTAAATGTTTATAACGTATACCTTTAACTACCAGTATCTACTAGTTAACAACATGAAAAAATGCTCACCATCCTTAATGATCAGAGAAATGCAAATTAAAATTACTTTGAGATACCACCTAACTCCAGGAAGATTAGCCCACACGACAAAATCCCAAAACCAGAGATGTTGGCGTGGATGTGGAGAAAAGGGAACACTTCTACACTATCAATGCACAATGATATATTCCTTTTGGAAGGATGTTGGGAGAGTACTTAGAGATCTAAAAATAGACCTGCCATTCGATCCTATAATTCCTTTACTAGGTATATACCCAGAAGACAAAAAATCATATTATAACAAAGATATCTGTACCAAAATGTCTATTGCAGCCCAATACATAATTGCTAAGTCATGGAAGAAGCCCAAGTGCCCATCCACTCATGAATGGATTAATAAATTGTGGTACATGTATACCATGGAATACTACGCAACCTTAAAGAAAGATGGAGACTTTACCTCTTTCGTGTTTACATAAATGGAGCTGGAACATATTCTTCTTAGCAAAGTATGTCAAGAATGGAAGAAAAAGTATCCAATGTACTCAGCCCTACTATGAAGCTAATTTATAGGTTTCATATGAAGGCTATAACCCAACTATAGCACAAGAATGTGGGGAAATGGGCAAGGGAGGGGAGGGGAGGGGCGAGGTTGGGTTGGAGGGAGGGTAATTGGTGGGGCCACACCTATGGTGCATCTTAGAAGGGTACAGGCAAAACTTACTAAATGCAGAATACAAATTTCTTCATATAATAACTAAGAAAATGCCATCAAGGCTATGTTAAACAGTTTGATGAAAACATTTCAGATTGTATATGAAACCAGCACATTGTACCCTTGATTGCACTAATGTATGCAGGTATGATTTAATAAAAAAAAGACTTAGCCTACATTCTATAAGAATATAAAACTGTGTATTTATATTTCTCCTCTCCCAACTTTTTTGTTATTATTAGTTACATGGAAGTTATGGACCCCAGGCTACATTGCTATTTTTTTTTAAATAGTTAATAACCTTTTAAGAAGATTAAATAGTAAGAAAAAAAATCTTATATATTACTCATGCCATCATCGTTTGTGGCATTCAATTTTTTTCTTTTTTTTACACATCTAGATTGTTTGTAATTGACTGGTTTTCTCCTCATTAAGTATTTTATTTTCCAGAATTTTGCACGTCTGATATTTCTATTGGATTCCAAATATTCCGTATTTAACCTTGTTAGAGATAGGATTTATTTGTATTCTAGTAAATGTTCTAGAGTTTTTTTTCTTGAGATGCAGTTATTTAGAAAAAATTTTATCTTTTCTCATAAGATATTTTAAATGCGATAGGAGCAGTGCTCAGTGGGAGAACTGAGCAGGACGCTGTTGTATTAATGTAGTGGTAAGACTCTAACCTACCCCAAAGCCACTGAAAATATTCAGAAGGGAATGGATTTGAGATGTATCAAGAAGAGAATCCAACATGATTTTGTGACCAACCGAATTTGAGTAGTAGCAGAGAGAAAGAAATGGCTTAGGAGCTGGACTAGATGAGGGCGCCATTCACAGAAACCAGTGCTAAAGGAGAGGAACAGGGCTGCTGGGGAAGGAAGACAAATAATTCTCATGTGGTGGGTGGATTTTGAGATGAGTTTGTGGCCTTCTTTTGCTCTTTTACTTGCTGGCAAAGTATTTCCTGGTGAAATACAGTAGCCTTTCAAGTGCTTCATAGGAATGTCCTGACATCTCACTTAGTCCTAGCAAAGGAAAACTGCTGTGAGTTTCACCAGAAGCCCCCTCCATTTATAAGGTCCTGTGAGGAGAAGCTCCATTCAGCTTCCTGCCTTTGCAAAAGCTCTGTGTCAACATGTGTCTCCTATCTTCAGTTATGAAGGACAAGCCTGGGAATCAAAATCAATTCTCTGAGACGATGGGACGTAAGGAAGGAAGAGCTTTTGATAATGTGTTAGAACTACTTGGACAACACTGAAGCCACTCTGGCTCTGAGCTGCTTTTTCTGTGACATAATGATTATCTACGTTATGAAGTTACCTCTGGTACAGTATTTTGTTTCTTTGTAGCTGGACACATTCTAAGCAATACAGAGACAAAGGCAGGAAACTTAGAAAAACAAGATATGCTAGAATACAGATTTGAAAGGTATTTGGACCTAAATGATGAAGATATTTCATATAATTCATTATGTAATGACATAAAATATATGTTTTATGTTAAACATTCCACGTCTATTCTTCCCTTTCCCAATTTGTCTCCCAGAGGCTGGAAAGCTAACAACCGAACACTTTAAACCCGTTTGGATTCGGGAGTCTAGATGTGACTTAGATTTGGCTGATCATATGTGCTTGCAAAACACAGGAAGATGTTAAGTGAGAAGGAGGCCATCTGGTCGCGTCTTCTGCTAGTCACTCGGCAATAGCGGGTATGGAGACTTTGGTTATTTTATGCTGCGACATCATCAGCTGTTCCATAGTTCAGTAACTGACTGCATGTCGGCACCGACAGGGTAAAAACACCAGGTTTGCTGGTGCGCTTTGGAATAGGTTGTAATAGTTTGCTTCCGGAGATGAGAGGAAACTGCATTTTCTTTTCGTCATGGTTATCTCCGAAATTGTCCATAGCTGACAGTGAAAATGTGTCATTCTAGAGCTTGCAAGTTTATGATCTTAAAGGAACTGTCCTTGGTATACTGGTGTCTTGGTAAAGCTTTGGGTGTTATTCCTGAAACTCCCCCGAGTACTCCCGTTATCTGTTTCCCAATGATTTCTTGAGCATTTTAATATTCTTCAATATATGAACACATTCATACATCTGTTATCAATAAAGATATTTTATTAATAACTTTTGATATCCTGAAACAGATTCCCTCTTTCATAAGATAGCTACCATGGAATTCTGTTTTCTACAGCTCAATGCTGACAAATACTAAACACTGCTTTTATCTGTCAGCCATTCCACATTTTTGCATTAATTGCATATGTTCCCTACATCATTTTTGTATGTAGCAAAGTGCTAGCTACATGGCAGTTTTTAATATTACGTAGATATATAAATAAAATAAATCTAAAACTTAGTCTCAAATTCACGTAGTTTTTTTTTTAAATTTTACAATGTATTTTCTTCCTACTTAAAAATAAAAATATAAACAAAAACATGGTAAACATACAATGTGAAAGTTTTATGAGACAGTAAGAAAGGTGAACTCCTAGTAACAAATATATACAGACATTCCTTTGACACTATGCAGTAGATGCATGTTTAATGACAGATTCACATAATGTCAAAATAACCCCTGGCTTTAATCAATTGGTGAATATAAGAACAAGTGCCCTGGCTGACCTCCCTGTGCATCTATCTACTATTGCTAAAGTATATTGTCCTACAAACTTGAAAAACATTTCCAGCCCCAAGCCTTCCTATTGACTACTCTCAGTTTAAATTTAAAAACTATTCTTCGACTTAGTGCAGACAAACATTGGAAAGAAAGGAACACCTACAAAGATAAAATGTGGAATATTATCCATAGTCATAGCGACTATTGTAGTTATTAGTGTAACAGCTATCAGTGTAGTAACTGTCAGGACTGAGGGCTGTTCTTATACTTACTTAGGCACAGGAGGTGGCTTCCAACCTAGGTTTACTTGAGGAACTGGGCATGTGGTTAAGTACTTTATTTTTTCCCCTGAAGACACCAGGACCAATGATCGCCGCCTGCAAACAGCTACCCAAGTACTTTATCTTTGTGCTCTCACTAAATGAGTTCAAATCCCAAATCTATCACTTAAGAGACATGTGACCTTGAGTTACTTACTTAACAATTCTGAGGCTGAATATTTGTGCCTAGTGATTTTGTTTTTTTGTCCCTACTCAGGTGTAATAAAAGGTACGGTAGGGTAAGTCCCATAGGAGTTACATAAAGGCTAAATATAATTTTGTTCTCCTAAAGCACTTAGCCTAGTGCTTATCACATATGATTAGATTAATTTGTGTGTGTGTGTGTGTGTGTGTGTGTGTGTGTGTGTGTGTGTGTGGCATTGTTGGACAGACTAGTTTGGAACATCTCTCCCACAGACCTACCAATAGTTTTAATTGAAAATTTTAGTGTTAGTCTACAAAGGGTATTTTTAAAAAACTTATGTTTAAATTTCACTTATGCTTTAAATTAAAACAATGTGTTAACTAAACTATTTTATTTGCCCTAAGTACAACACCCGTCTTTCAGAAAACCACGACAATATGGTGCAGGTGTGTATTTTGGTTGACACCAAGGAATGCCAAAATCATGCCATAACTGTGAGTCTACAAGAGAAAGTTCAGAAAAGGAGGAAATTACATAAAGCTCACTAAACATATCCACCTAATTCAAACTTTTAAACAATGGCAGTGATATTAACAGAATTTCTGAATGTGTTAATAATATTATCTGAAAAGTGCATTTAAAAAACTTGACCTCCGGTACTCACAAACTTATTTGACACCCAGTAACTAGTAGTGTGACATTGGATATTTCATATGTGAATGTTAAAAATAATTAATCTGATAATCACATTTGCAAGGTGTTCTCCTTATCCAATTATATATTCAATATATTTACGCAAAACATCACAGTAATTACAATTAGTCTTCTAGTTGAGTTTTTCCATTCCTTTGGCAATGGAAAACTTAATTTTCAATAAATTGCCAAGGAGCACTTTGTTAAGGTACAGACAGTATTATAGAGTATATTAATGTCTTATGATGAATTATTAATATATTTATTCCAGCCAGGTTTTTAGGCAATTAATTTAAAATGTTTAACAAGGCAGCACACCGCAAAGTACTTAAGATAATCACCAAAGTAAAACGTATTAACTAAAAACCCAAAAGAAATAAAATGCATACCTTTGTTGTGGTAATTGATGTGCTGCTGATACAGTCAGTAACTGACACCATCACAGGAACGAAACATATCCAAGGTATGATTTAATCACTTAGCACGTCCATGTACGCTTTTCTCAAAATGTTTAATCATAATTTTCACATAATTTGAGTATCATATTAATTTCTTCTTAAAAGTATTTATATTCAACCTTACTTCTAGAGGTCCATGTCCTTATTATCTTTGAACAGTAAGAGAGTATTCTGGACAAAGAGATTATCAGAAATAAATCCTTATAGAAATTTATATTATGTAGGCTGATTTAAAGCATATCTGTTATGGCTAATATCTAAGAGTGTGATTTAATTCTTCAAAGAAAGTTACAATTTCAAATTAAAAAATATTTTGAAAATTAGTGCTCAGTGCATATTTCTTGAGTGAACAAAAGACCTTTAATTTATAGATAGAGATTAAAAAGACTAGAGGAAAATAACAAAAAAAAAACAAACCCATGACTAATAGTAAATAGAAGTTGTCTTATTCATTCCACTTAAGTTTTCAACCTAATTTGTAGTTTTAAATTGGATCATCCATTTCATTAGTAATAGAAGATAATAAAGCTAATATATGTTTAAAGGATAGTATTACAATTACTTTGTTAAAAATTAAGGTAACAGCATTATTATCTCTCCATTAAAAATAATTGATAAGTTTCTAGATTTGAGTAGCTTTCAGCATGGTCCATTATATTAAAATTTAAAAAATTTCCAACTGAGGTTTTCTTTGAAGTAATAAAATCAATTTTAAAGATATATTTTAATGTACTTTTAAGCCCAGGAGTCTGTATTCTTGTAAGGGATAACTTCCAATACTGTAGAAAACTTCTTTACTTTTTCTTTATTTAATTTCTTTCTTTACTTTTTCTAAGTATGTTCTTTCAATTGGCAAAATCTCTAGAGTCACTAAAATATCAAAACTCACACGTTACTTTTAGGGAAAATATCCAAAGCAAAAATTGAGTCAAAAATTAAGGTGCAAATTGTATGGATCCAGAACATAGTTGCAAAATTGTACATCTTTTATCACTCCTGTTGAGAAAACATAATAAAAACTTAATTTCAAAATAGAAAGTAAATAAAACTTTAAAATATTTGATTGTTTTATTTTGGCCATTGCACACACAAAAGAAAACAGTATTTTTGCATAATGTTTATTATTAAGGGGGATCAGAAAGTAAATATCACTAATACAGAAGCATATTCCATTTTGGAGATATCTATTATATTTTGATATCATAAAGTTAATATGAAAACAACATGAAGTTATGATTGACAGTGAAGATGAGGATATGTTTTCTTAAAAACATTATAAAAAGTATTTTCTTTTTCACATGATTCCAGCAATCCAGAAGAATATTGAATAATTACTTGAGACCCATAGCATTTATTTATTCAATCCATTAATTAGAGAGATGATTATTGGGAATGAGCAGATAAACATCATATTTTACCCTTGAGGCTGCAGGAAAGACTTGAATACAAATGAATTTAAAGATAGCGTGATACGCTTCCAGAACTAAGAGATCCAAAAGAAGTGTTACTAAACCATACTCTGCTAAAATATTATTTGGAATCTAAATACCAATATTTTTAGGAAGCTACTATGATGTCCACTTTATAGAGAAAACTGTTCACACAGGCTAAGTACACCAATTTAACTAACATCACAAGTGTTAAAACTAAACTTCAAACCACCTGGGAATAAGAAACACTTTATACTTTGGTATTGTGAAATTGAATTATCTTTGGCCTAAGGTTACCTCTATACATATTTTAAATCTGGCCTAAAGATTTGTGCATTTGTAGTAAACTGTAACCAGATGGTTTGTGTAACCAGACTGTAAGCTAAGGTGAATTTACTCTTGTGAGCTATGTGAACCTACATTAGTTCATTCAATGAACCTATACAGGTGCTCAACTATGAAGATGCTCAAGTTAATTAGCCAAATTTCAGCCAATCACAGCAGCCGAACCTCTGCCAATCAGGAGCTGAACGTTGTCTATGCTCCTGACTTTACATGTGGTGGAGGAGAATATTTTGAGCCATTTTTAGTCCAGACTGCTGCCCAATTCTAGAACTGCAATTGAAGCCACTTGATCTTTCAAGATCTTCAGAACCAGATTTGTTGTAACTTTGTCTTTCAACAGTACAGTGAAGTTCTATGTTTGTATCCTAAATTCATCTTAGTTTGTATATTTTGTTTTACTCTATTTGGTCCTATGAAATTATCAGATCAGGAAGTAAGATTATAAATACTCTTATTTAAAAATTTTAAAACATTAAATTAATATTTTCTGAATAAGAACAGTTTTGGGCCAGGCACAGTGGCTCACACCTGTAATCCTAGCATTCTGAGAGGCTGAGCTGGGCACATTGCTTGAGCTTAGGAGTTTGAGGCCAGTTTGAGCAAAAGTGAGACCCTGTCTCTACCAAAAATAGAAAAACAAAACAAAACAACAACAAAGAAACACTGGCCAGGTATTGTGGCAGGTGCCTGTAGTCCCACCTATTTGGGAGGCTGAGGCAAGAGAATCACTTGAACCCTTGAGTGGGAGATTGCTGTGAGCTATGATGAGGCACAGGGCACTCAACACAGGGCAACAGAGTGAGACACTGTGCCTCACAAAAAGAAAAAAAAAAGGTTCAATCTTTTCTCTTTTAAACATTGGTTACGCTTTATTGTACGAAATAGGAGTTAATATATAATACACAACCTTGAAATATAATTCTATGAAAACTCATTACATATAGCAAAATACTAAACACAGTTGAGTACTGTTTCATTATGCCTTTTCTTGAGTACTGTTCACATTATCTTAGAGGTACCCATCTGCTTACAAAAAAAAAAATTCATCATCATCATCATCATCATCATCATCATTCAATGGACCTGTACAGAGGCTCGACTGTGAAGCAACCACTAAGTAGCCTCGAGGGCTACTCTCAACTCCGAGTAAAGGATATTACAATGCATGATGCATGTGCTCAACAAAGTGCAGACTTTTATATTATTGTTCTTAGATTGCACCCAGAAATAGAACAAGAGGCTGAGTGATCATGAAAAAAATGAAGAAAACTATTTCTGGGACTATAGAATAAAAGTACCTCCCCCTTCCCTTCCATTAAGCACAACTAGAAACTCCCAACACTCTAAAAAAACAAACCAGGAGAACTTGGAAAGGTAGAGAGAAGGCAGAGTGGCTAAAAACCTTAGGATCCGGAGAATGATATAAGAATGATATAGTTACAAATTTCTGTATTTTTTTTTCCATGTTTGCTCCATCATTGATTGATTATAGGCTGGAAAAGTAGAATCTTCAACAGAAACAGATTTTTAAAGAGCTCTAACGAACGTCTGTTCTCTCAACAAAGGATGAAGAAAGGGGAAGGCTAGCAACACGAAACTTTTGGAATCTAAACCACAGCAGATATTGTGGCCCCACTCGCACCCATGCCAGCAAAGCCTGAGAGAGGAGTGTGAAATTCTACTCTGCTCAGCCGTGGCCACTCCGCTGGGAGTGGGGTCATAGGACGAGTAGGGAGCCAGGACTTTCTGACGGAGGCCCTAGCTGTGGAAACAATGGATTCCTCAAAAGCCTGGGCTTCCAGGCTTCCATTCAATAGTAATAAGGCATCCTTTCCCCTTCACCTTGCTGGGGTATCAGAAAGACGAGTCCTAACAAGAGTCAGAAATTTGACCATTAGCCAGTGGAAATGAGGCTGCTGCCTCTTCCCTTTCACATCCTCAGTGTCCACTGAGGGGCAGGGACCACGTCTTCCCTATTGCCGTAAAGTGACATTTCAGTTTAGGCCTAGAGGGGCGCCGGGATTCTCACTCCTTTCGGGGAATGATAACGAACCTCACTCAGACGTCCACAGAGGCTGAGTGGAGAGTGTTGGCTCCTCTTATCTAACTTGGAGGTAACCAGCCCCCACACCAGGCCACGGTGACCGCAGAGGGAGCCGCTAGAGCAGGGCCTGCAAATGAGATACACGATCTCATAATATGATGCCCCAAATCGTCAAGTGTCAGGAAAAAAGAAAGAAACTCCTCATCCCAAGACAGAGGAAAACCTCAAATTGGATGAAAATAGATGGTCAACAGATGCCAACATTGGGATGACAGAGAGATCAGAATTATCTAACCAAGATTTTAAAGCAGCCATCCTAAAAGTGATTCTATGAGCAATTACAAAAGTGCTTGAAACAAAATTTAAAAAGTCCTAGAATTCAAAATCTCAGCAAAGTAATAAAATATGAACCAAACGGACACTTTAGAACTGAAAATAAAGCTTACTAGATGTTTTCAGCAACTCAGAGAAAAGAATCAATGAACTGGAAGATACAGCGATTAAATTTGTCCAGTCTTAGAAGCAGAGAGAAAATAGACTGAATTTTAAAAGAACCTCTGGGACTAAAGGAAAGATCAAATATTCATGTCATCATATCCCAGTAGGAGAGGAGAAAAAAAATGGGCTAGAAAAACTACTTGCAGGAATAATATTTGAAAACTTCACAAATTTGGCAAAAAAAAAAGAAAGCCTCTAAAGACTCAAGAAGTTTAGCAAGCGCCAAAGAGGATAAACCCGAGTAAATCGACACATCAGAGGTAAACGTCTGTAAACTAAACACAAGAAACTCTTTCTTTTTTAATTTATAGGAATAAATCACAATGGCTTTCTCCTTAGGACTGCAGAGACCTGAAGTAAGGGGCACACATTTTTTAAAAGCCTTGACAGTTACAGCTATCTTTGTTATAATGTGATTTAACCCAATTATAGCACAAGAATATGGGGAAAGGGGCAAGGGAGGGGAGGGGGGGCAGGATGGGTGGAGGGAGGGTAAATGGTGGGATCACACTTATGGTGCATCTTAGAAGGGTACAGGTGAAACCTACTAAATGCAGAATACAAATGTTTTCATACAATAAACGAGAAAATCCCATGAAGGTTATGTTGAACAGTTGGATGAAAATATTTAAGATTGTATATGAAGGCAGCACATTGTACCCCATGATAGCACTAATGTACACAGCTA
>CAUYRH010006267.1:0-15114 GCA_963574655.1 Perodicticus potto
GTTATGGCTTTCATGTGAAAGCTATAAATTGGTTTCATGGTAGGGCTGAGTACATTGGATACTTTTTCTTCCATTCTTGAGATACTTTGCTAAGAATATGTTCCAGCTCCATCCATGTAAACATGAAAGAGATAAAGTCTCCATCTTTCTTTAAGGCTGCATAATATTTCATGGTGTACATGTACCACAATTTATTAATTCATTTGTGGATTGATGGGCACTTGGGCTTCTTCCATGACTTAGCAATTATGAATTGGGTCGCAATAAACATTCTGGTACAGATATCTTTGTTATAATGTGGTTTTTGGTCTTCTAGGTATATACCTAGTAAAGGAATTATAGGATCAAATGGCAGTTCTATTTTTAGATCTCTAAGTATTCTCCAAACATCCCCCCGAAAGGAATATATTAGTTTGCATTCCCACCAGCAATGTAGATGTGTTCCCTTTTCTCCACATCCATGCCAGCATCTCTGGTTTGGGGATTTCATTATGTGGACTAATCTTACTGGAGTTAGGTGATATTGCAAAGTAATTTTGATTTGCATTTCTCTGATGATTAAGGATGATGAGCATTTCTTCATGTGTCTGTAGGCTGTGCAACTGTCTTCTTTAGAGAAGTTTCTCTTGAAGTCTTTTGTCCACCCTGAGATGGGATCACTTGTTCTTTCCTTGCTAATATGTTTGGGTTCTCTGTAGATTCTGGTTATTAAACCTTTGTTGGAGGCATAACCTGCAAATATTTTCTCCCATTCTGAAGGCTGTCTGCTTGCTATGCTTACTGTGTTTTTGGCTGTGCAGAAGCTTTTTGGGTTGATCAGGTCCCAGTAGTGCATTTTTGATACTGCTTCAATTGCCTGGGGAGTCCTCCTTATAAAATATTCACCCAGGCCGATTCCATCAAGAGTTTTCCCTGTACTTTCTTCTAGTATTTTTATAGTTTCATGTCTTAAGTTTAAATCTTTGATCCAGTGAGAATCTATCTTAGTTAATGGTGAAAGGTGTGGATCCAGTTTCAGTCTTCTACAGGTCACCAGCCAGTTCACCCAGCACCATTTGTTAAATAGGGAGTGTTTTCCCCACTGAATGTTTTTGATTGGCTTGTCAAAGATCAAAGAACGGTAAGTAGCTGGGTTCATCTCTTTGTTCTCTATTCTGTTCCAAACATCTACCTCTCTGTTTTTGTGCCAGTACCATGCTATTTTGATCACTATTGATTTATAGTAGAGTCTCAGGTCTGGTAGCATGATTCCTCCTGCTTTGTTTTTATTTCTGAGTAATGTCTTGGCTATTCAAGGCTTTTTCTGATTCCATATAAAATGAAGTATTATTTTTTCGAGATCTTAAATTATGACAATGGAGTTTTAATAGGAATTGCATTAAAATTGTATAATGCTTTGGGTAATATGGACATTTTAACAATGTTGATTCTTCCCAGCCATGAGCACAGTACGTGGAACATGCTCAAAAATCGACCACATTTGAGTTATCCTTCAGCATGTTATATAGTGTCCATGTTTTTGTATGCAGATTCCTATTGTTATTGAGTTCAACTTTTATTCCATGATAGTTGGAGAAGATGCAAGGAATAATTTCTATTCTTTTAAATTTGCTGAGGTTAGACTTGTCACCTAAGATGTGATCGATTTTGGAGTATGTTCCATGGGCTGATGAGAAGAATGCGTATTCAGTTTTATTAGGATGAAATATTCTGTAGATGTCTGTTAAATCCAGATGTTGAATGGTTAAGTTTCAATCTAAAATTTCTTTGCTTAGCTTCTTATTGGAGGATCTGTCCAACACTGCTAAAGGAGTATTAAAATCTCCAAATACTATGGAGCTGGAGGAAATCAAGTTGCTCATGTCTGTTAGAGTTTTTCTTATAAATTGAGGTGCATACTCATTGGGTGCATAAATGTTAATAATTGAAATCTCATCATATTGAGTATTACCTTTAACAAATATGAAGTGTCCATCCTTATCCTTCTTTACTTTGGTTGGTTTAAAGTCTATTGTATCTGCGAATAAGATTGCAACACCTTTTTTGTGCTTCCCATTTGCCTGGAATATGGATTACCAACCCTTCACCTTGAGTCTATATTTATCTTTTAGGGTAAGATGAGATTCTTGTACTCATCAGATATCTGGCCTGAGTTTTTGTATCCAGTCAGCCTGGATGTCAGTGCCTCTTTGGAGGACCATTTAAACCATTGACATTAATTGAGAATATTAATAAGCCTTTCAAAATTCTAGTGGACATTTTTAATCCTTTTGCCACTATGGAGGTTGGAATTTGATCGAAAGTTTCTGATTGAGTTTACTTTTGTGGTGGAGGATTACACTGGTCATTATGGAGAATAGGTCTGAGAATATCCTGGAGAGGTGGTTTAGTTATGGAAAATTTCTTCAACATATAGATGTCAGGAAAGTATTTAATGAAATAAATAAATAATACTCATAAATAAAACTCAATTTAGTTGGATACAGGATCCTGGGTTGAAAGTTATTTTGTTTTAGGAAATAAAATTCAATGACCATCCTCTTCTAGCTTGAAAGTTTTGAACCGAGAGATCTGCAGTTATTCTAATATTCTTCCCCCATGTAGGTTATGGTTTTCCTCCATCTGGCTGCTTTCAGAATTTTCTCCTTCATATTAACTTTAGTGAAATTAATTATGATGTGCCTGGGGGATGTCTTATTTGGGTTGAGTCGTGCTGGGGTTCTGAAATTGTCTGCTATCTGAATTTCAGAATCTCTTGGCATGTCTGGAAAGTTCTCTTTCATAATCTCATGAAGAAGAGACTCTGTGCTTTGTGAGGTCACTTCATCACTTTCAGGTATCCCTATAAGGCAAATATTGGTTTTCTTCAAATTATCCCAGAACTCTCTGATAAAATGATCTGTTTTGGCCTCCATTTCTCTTCCTCTTTGGATGTTTGGGAGCTTTCGAAAGCTTTGTCTTCAATATTAGAAATCCTTTCTTCTGTCTGCTCCATTCTGTTACTGAGGGATTCTACTGTATTTCTCAGATCTTTGAGGGCTGCAAATTCTTGTCTCAATGTGTCAAAATCTTTGGTCATTTTGTCTTTGAATTCCTTGACTTCTTGAGACAATTTTGAAATGTTCCCTGAATTTCTAAATCCAACTTTTTCTCTATTTTATTGATCTTATTTGTAATCCAAATTCTGAATTCGGTTTCTGATATCTCAGCCATCTGTTTATGCATAGGATCTTCAGTTGTGTCTGCCGAATTGTTCCTTGGGGGGTGGGGGTGGGTTGATCTGCTCTGGTTGCTCATGTTACTAGAGCTTTTTCACTGATTCTGCCCCATGATTATTTTGCACTGTTTGGCAAGATGAGCAGATAAGGATAGGTTGGGTTGGGGGTTCTGGGAATAGTGATTGGCCAGTCCTTTGCATCAAAGCTGGGACTGATGTCTATACCTGTTCCCACAGAGTTTTGTTAGGACCTGTACAGTGCTACTGCCTGGGAAACTGGGGACCTTTTTGGTGTGTTGGGGTTAAGTGGCTCTGTCTTGTTTTCAGCTTGTCTCTGTCTTACCCTAGAGAATCAGTTACTCTGGGTTGAAGTCTGAGCTGTGGAGAAATACCAGCAATTAAGTTACCCTGCCCCCCACAGGTAACAATTGGAAAAGGAAAATCAAATCTTCCCACTACCACACACCCAGGGCACCACTTTGGATAGTCCACAGGTGACTGGCCCAGTTGAAGAGGTTCCAATCAATTGTCCCAGTCAGGACTGGACTCAGGTGGGGGAGTTCAAAAGGTCTCTAGCAAGTAGATAGCAGGGTCTGCTGGCAACTCTAGTATAACTCATTCCAGTTCTCTGTGAGATCAGAATGACCCCCCAGCAAAGAAATTAGTCTGGGAAGGTTGATGCTTCCTTCCCCACCTTGCACCTCTATCACATCCAGTCACTGTTAATCCTGCAGGGCTGTGATCTAGTTCCCACCAATGAGCAGATGCTCCAGGGTTTTGCCCCTGCCTGAGTCACAGGGAATCTGAGTCTCCTCAGCCAGGCAGCCACTCTGTGCCAGTCTCTGTCACTATTTGGCAGGGGGAGGTGAGGCCTGACAACCTCAGGTGCTTGATAGGGGCTGGGGCGATTCACTCAATTCCAGCCCTGTCCCTGATTGATATTGTTGGCAGAACAGAACAACTTCACAGAATTTGTTTCTGTCCCGGCTATTTTCCCACTTTGTCTCAGCTTTGATCCCCTGAGGGCCAGGTGCATCTGAAGCTCAGTAAAGCAGTCTTCTGGGTTAGCCCTGCCCTGGGTGTCTGCTGTCTCTGCACGCACATTCTAATCCCCACATTCCACCTATGCTGGTTCTGCCTCAGGCATACACTTTACTCCGGGAGTCTGCGCCCTGTCCCAGATCTGTTCCACCAGTGGTCACCATCAGAGAAGCTGCCCGGCCTCCCCGGGCCACCCAGAGAGACTGGGAGTGTTCCTTCAAAATATCCCCACGGTGTGAGCCCTACTGTCACCATCCCACTGCTGCTGGTGCCTCAGGGTACTGCCTCTCCCTCAGCTGATTATCTTCTCCTTACTCCTGAGCCAGAAAGTCAGCACAGATCAGCAACAGTCCATGCCCCATCTACACCCCTTGAGAAAATGCCCAAGAATCTGGACTCCATGGGGTACAGGCTTCCAGGCCTCAGGTTGAGAGTGGAGGGGAGTTCCAGGAGTTCAAAATTGCAGGTAAAGAGTATATACAGTTTTATACAGTTTTAAGCCTGTCAGGAGAATGCCATGGCACCCTAGTAGTGGAAGAAGGTCTGGTTTTTAGAAGGTCTTTCCCATGGGGTAAAATGGGAGGACGTTTGAACTCTGCTTGCTTGTTTGTATGGAGGTATGGAGTATACTGCGAGCCATTCTCATGGGGGAGGGGACTCCTGTCTGCTTGGGAATGGATTATGTACCTTTTGTTTGTATCCTTCGGGTCGCAAGTTGCCTCAGCAGGGTTGATGTGTGTTCTTCGACCTCTTTTGGTTCAGATGTGAACCATCGGCTTTCTTACTAAATTTCTGTCATTTAACTCTCTTTCTGGATGGGAGCCTCTGTGAAAAGCTGGCTACACCCTGCCATCTTGGCCCCCCCCCCCAATTTTCTGGGGGTAGCTAGCATATGAAATATGAGGAGTTTTTCCAACAATATCCGAAACTTTGGAAAATAAGTTATTGTCTTTTCTCCCACTAACCAATGATAAGAAATGCTGAAAATAAAAGTGAAAAGAAGCATCATGAGGCCAGGGGGAAAAATGGCAATAGAATGTGTAATGATGAAATTTGTAGGATCCAAGAGAGTTACAGCATAATAAAAGTAGAGATGGTGTACTATAAGAATCCACAGGATGATAAAATTACTTCCTGAAATCAGAAAGAGCTTTCTGGAAGAAGTTATCTTGAGCATGGATTTAGAGGCAGAGTGTAGCATGCAATACTATGCAGCATTAAAAAGGTGAAACTTACTAAATGTAGAATATAAATGTTTTCACACAATAACAAAGAAAATACCATGAAAGCTATGTCAACCAGTTCGATGAAAATATTTCAAATTGTACATAAAACCAGCACATTGTACCCCATGATTGCATTTATTTACACAACCATGATTTAATAATAATAATAAAAAAGATAGAGACTTTACCTCTTTTATGTTTACATGGATGGAGCTGGAAAATATTCTTCTTAATAAAAGATCTCAGGAATGGAAAAAAAATATCCAATGTACTCAGTACTACTATGAAACCAATTTATAGTCACTCACACTTTTATATGAAAGATGAATAACAACTATAGCCCAGGATGAAGGAGGGAAGGGGGCATATGGGAAAGGAGGGGAGTGGTTTGATAGAAGGAGGGTTAATGGTGGGACCACACCTATGGAGCATATTGCAAGGGTACAAGTCAAATCTATCAAGTATAGAACACAAATGTCTTAACATTGTGATTAAGTAAATGAAGTAAAAGCTATATTAATTAGTAGGAAGTATGCCCTCCAATTTGTACAAATAATCAGCACATTGAATCCCATAAAGGCATACATGTATTCATGACATATGTATATATGACTTCATAAAAGAAATAAATAAATAGAGTCAGGGTGTAGGAAAGCACACGTAGGGATACACATTAATTAGGATTTGCTGCTAACCCAAAAGGAATATGCTTAAATTAAGAGAAGTGGGGAGATTACTGTAACAATTCAGGGTGTCTGTGGGAAACTTAAGGCAGACATACAGCCAGGCCTCAGGAAGGAATTATAATCAGTGGATTGTCCTTCCACCTGTGCTTCATTCTTTCTCCCTGAAGACTTGCTTTCTCTGCTTTTCCATTCACACAGTAGACTGTCACTAACCCCTATGCTTTAACTGAAAGGCAGCAAGAAGAATTTTCTTGCCCCTATATTAAGTCAGTTTTATGCACTGTTGCCCGGAAAGGCCAGTCACAAACAAACATAGCTTCCAGGGGAAGAAGATGCAGAAGTTCCTAGAGAAAGGGAGATAATTCATATGCTGGTCAGATACTCCCTGAAGTGTGGTAGTGTGTGGGAATTGCAGAACAGGGCAATTAGCATACAGGTTTAGAAGTGAAGTTGAGGCAAGGTAATGAAAGATTTGGGAAGAATCATTGAGAAGAATAGTTGTATGACCTGAAGTATGCTTTGGACAAATTAATTTGACAACATCAAGTGTGATGAAATAAAATAATAGATTTCCTTTTGTCTAATTTTTGCCTTCATTGGTCTCACTGCTGTACATGCATTTCTATAAGCCATTTTCACTTCTTTTGTAAACAAGATGCAACATGATCTAATAATTGTCAATTTTTTAAAAAGAGTATAGAAGAGAAGTAATAAAAATTCAACTTGGAGTCTGTGTCACCTACTAATTTTCTTTGTGATCATGGCATGATCATAACATCACTTTCTAGGCCCAGGTTTTCTAGTTTAAAAACATGTGAGGAGGCCAGGCATGGTGACTCACAACTGTAGTCCTAGCTCTCTGGGCTGCTGAGGCAGGTGGGTTGCCTGAGTTCAGGAGTTTGAGACCAGCCTGAGGAAGAGCGAGACCCCCAAAACTAACTGTTATGGTGGACATCTGTAGTCCCAGGTACTTGGGAGGCTGAGGTAAGAGGATTGCTTGATCCCAGGAGTTTGAGTTTGCTGTGAGCTATGATGCCATAGCATTTTAGCCCAGAGCAACATAGTAAGAATCTGTCTTGGAAAAACATAAATAAATAAGTAAATAAAAATTAAAAATGTAAAGATTCAACTAGAACAAAAACAGGGCTCTTGTATGCTCCTGGTCTCATTTGCCCAGTCCAGACATCATGGCCAAAGTCATTGGTTCTTTCCCGGAGCTTAGATTGGGCCTCAAAATCCTTCTCCAGTCTTCAGGCAGCTCATAAACATCAATTCAAAAAATTGATGTTTGAAATTGAAATTGAATTTGTTCAAGGACAAAATATTCACCAGTACTACACTACAATTATAAATTGTTATGTATTTAGCATTTCTATATTGCTGATAGAGATAAAGCCTTTACTCCAACTTCCTTGCCTTAGAGATGAGAAACTAAAGTACAGAAAGAGCAAGTGATTGGCACATGCCATACAAACTGTTAAGCTATATTTCAAGATCATATTCTTTTTCTACTAATCTTAATAGAAAAAGTTGTCTTTGCTATTATAATCCTGCCTCTGTGTGATTGTTGTGCTTTGGTTTGAATTGTTTTCTTTCTTTCTCTTTTTTTTCTTAGACAAGGTCTTGTTTTCTAGTTTGGGTTAGAGTGCAGTGGTGTCATCATAGCTCACTGCACTCTCTAAGACCTGGGCTCTAGTAATGCTCCAGTCTCAGCTTCCCAAAGAAACTGGGACTACAGGTTCATGCCACCATGCCTGGATAATTGAATTGTGTTTCTAAAAGCATGCAATAGAATTTTCCAGATTAAAATTTTTTTTAAAAAAATTTTATACTTCTGACAATTGGATGGGATATTAGTACTTGAATTTACATTTTCTGGTTAATTAAATCTGACTTGCAGCAGACCATTATTGACATACCGGAATTTAGCAATTCCAGTGAATGCTTATTGCTATTTTCTTACTACTTTAAAATTGTAAATTTAACCTACTTGTGAATAAATGAATGTGTTCTTTTTTGGCAGCATGGTACAAGAAAATCGACCTTTACCCTCAGTGGGCATTACCTGGTCTGCCTGGCAAATCTGAAAACTGTACTTGGTTGTTAGCTAGTCATGTATTATTTTCTTCTTCTTGCCCGTAAGAGAGAAATGCCCTAATTTCTCAGTTGCTAGGGAGGTGCAGAATCACAATATCACGTGCTAGAGCTTCATAGTTCTTCAGGAGGTCACCTGATCTGGTCCTTGGAGTACAGAGAGATAAACTTTTTAATTAATCAAAACAGAAAACTACTAAACCCATTTTGAGGAAACACAATAGACATAAATGAGATCAGGATTTTATATCCTCCTTTGGTACAGACATTTAATTTACTTTACAGTGCCCTTCAGGTAGTATTCATTATTGTGTTGCAATTGGTCAACTGTGTATCTACTCTTGGAGGTCCTCAAAAAAAAGGCAAGTATAACAGCACTGTTGCCTGTTAGAACACTCAGCACACAGAGGAGGTTTGATAAATACCCATTGTTTAATGCATGATGCAAATGTTCAACTGAATTCTATTTTGTTACAAAGCATTGTGGACTCCTGTGACCCTTTGTTTTGCCCCTTTGGAGGGTCCCAAATCCCTAGGACCCCAGAATAGAGACTAATACAAAGTGGCTAATCCAGGAATGTTTTGTGAATGAATAAAATATGTCCTGACACCTTTTGAAAGTCAACACATTCATTCTTGTACTATTCCTATTTTCCCAGTCTGTAATGTTGTATTCCTCCCCACCTAAATCTACTCATGCTTTGTAATACTTCAATGTATTAGCTAAACTATCAGATATACTAGGCAAAATCTCTAAGTCTAAAGTTGCTTCTCCTATTGAGGTCTTCACTCATAATATCAATTAAATTTAACATGCTATCTTGTGTAACTCTATGTGCAAAGTACAGAGGATGGGGTATATATGGAAGCCTTTTTAGGAGAGAAATAACTCTCCTAAAGGGGCATATTCTGTTGCCCCTTCATTGTGGCTGACTCCTCCTATTTCTAGGCTTTCTCTCATGCTCTTCCAATACCTAGGCAGTGTAGCATCATGCTGGGTCTTTGATCAAACATCCTGAGTTTGAATCCTGACTGCTATTATCTAAAAGTATGGCCTTTCTAACAAACTATTTAACAGAGAAAAATAAAGTATCTAACAGAAATAAAGAGGAATAAACTCACAGCACATAATTGCCCCTTTGAAAAGAAAGATCAGGGCCTAACTCATTGTCTTTAAGATCCACCACATTGGAAAATTTTCTAGTTTAATGTGATCAAGGAAACTGACATGCCAGCCTCATAGAGAAGAGGTTAAAAAAAACAAACAGATGCAGCCACTTCATAGCCGCTTCTGCGATCAGCTGGCAGCAATCATGCCCCACCCCTTTACCCTCAATATAAATCTTAAATATCCTACCTGTGCTTCTTTCTCTCTCTCATGCCATGCCCTTCCCACTCTTGGGAAGTAAAACTTTCTTTAAGATTATTCTAACCTTTACAAATGGGAAAAATTCTTTCTTAGCCTATGTTAGGCATTCCCACCACAACACTATCTAATTGCCTGACTTTAGAAAAGTGACTTAATCTGAGTCTCAGTCTTCTCATCTTTAAAATGGGTAGAATTATACTACTGTGAGTTATTGGGAGGGTCATATGAAATAATGCATATAAAATGCTTCCCACAGTGTCTGAAACTCAGTGAAGGCTAGTTATTTTCTTCTTTAGTATAAAATGCCATTTGTACTTTAGTTCTTCATAGCCTTTCTTCAAGGCCCAGCTTAAAAGTTGCTACCTCTATGAAGATGTCTGTTGCCAACCAGACTGATTTTTCCTTCTTTGAACATCTTTCGTATTTACTGTCACAATTACTGTCTCTCTACGTAGCACTATGAGATTCTCTAATGTTTAAATATGTTCAGTATCATACTGCCTTGTTCATAAAATTAATAATTCCCTGCATTTGTCTTCTCCATGAGGCTTCAGCAATATGGGAGCAAAGACTATGTAAAGCAAGACAGAGGAGCTCAAGAAACATGTTTTAACTTAATGACTGAAGAAGCCAGACCACAAATGCCTTAGCTTCCCACCAGGTGCCATCCTCTCTCTCCAGTATTTCCTCTTGGTAAATCCCACTTTTAGTTACCTGTCTTAAAAGAGCCCATTTTTCATGGCTCAAAGGGGCCATATGATGGAGGTGGCAGGTTCAAATCCAGCACCAGCCATGAAAAAGTGCAAAAAAACCAAAATGAAACAAACAAACAAAAAACAACAAGAGGGGCAGCACCTGTGGCTCAGTGAGTAGGGCATTGGTCCCATATACCAGAGGTGGTGGGTTCAAACGTGGCCCTGGCCAAAAGAACTGCAAAAAAAAAAAAAAAAAAAAAAAAAGGGCAGCGCCTGTGGCTCAGCAAGTAGGGTGCCGGCCCCACATACCAAAGATGGCAGGTTCAAACCCGGCCTCAGCCAAACTGCAAAAAACAAAAAACTAGCTGGGCATTGTGGCAGGCGCCTGTAGTCCCAGTTACTTGGGAGGCTGAGGCAAGAGAATTGCCTAAGCCCAGGAGTTGGAGGTTGCTGTGAGCTGTGTGACTCCACAGCACTCTACCGAGGGCTATAAAGTGAGACTCTGTCTCTACAAAAAAAAAGCAAAACAAAACAAACAAGAGCCCATTTTTCTTCCTAGAAAAGCTTATCTGTGTTTAATTCCCAGAAGTTGACTGTAACAGCCATTGGTTTGAGAAGGTTTTCTGGGTCAGATTCTGTTCCCTCAATCTGTTCCCTGAATCAAAACCTTGAATGTTCTCCACAGCTGTAAGGAGTTGCATCTTGGCCTCTCTGTATTAGCCACATCAACTTGAGAAAAAGCCAAATCTGAGTTCTTGATTAATTCAAACCATTCTAGAAAAAGTCTCAAAGACTTACTAGCCAATTGTGGATCATGTAGGACAGAGAACTGTCTTTTTACTTGAGTGGGGATTTCCTCTATTTCAGCCAGAGTTTCCTGGCCCTGCCTCAAGCTGTCCAATTAAATTGTGATGGGAATAAAAGATTCCAGATAGTGGTTAGACTTCTGGGGTGAAGGGTTAGAGAGAAAAGATGTGAAGGGAAAGCAAAACAGAAGCAGTTTCAAATACAATGCTAACATTCTGTTTCTTTAGTATGTTGGTAATTGGTTGTATATTCTACAACTAAATTGTGTGTATTTTGTAATGTATTTTAAAGTGGAAAAAATAGGAATTACAAGCCTATTCAAGACACAGAGTCATCCAGTAGTTCTAAAGCTTAATATTGGAAAGGTCATCTAGTGATACTCACCTAGTCCAGAAATTTTAAACTAGCAATTCTTAGGATGCTATTGGAGGTATCTCTGGCAACACCCCAAAGAACAAAGGGAAGACAGCAGGTGAATTCTGGGCCCCAAATCCCTTTCAATTGCATTTGATTGTTTTACACATTATGAATCTGGCTAAGAAACAGTTAAAGAATCAGACGGTATGACAGAATAGCTGTCTTGTAATTTAAAAGGGTGTTGAATGAAATTAGAATGATGGGTATTGGTCCAAAAGAAATGAGGATAATTGGGTGAACAGTCCTGGACACAGGTTTTAATTTACTACAAATAGAATGACCATACTTTGCTGTTTGCTGAAGATACTGACAGTTTATGCCCGTTCCGGGGTAAGTTAGTAATTTTCTTATACTCTCACCTTTCACACTCTAAGTGTTTCAGTTTGGCTGACAAATTCTAAGGTCACCCTAAATGTAAGGAACACTTTTCTAACAAATGTATCTAAGATTACAAAGGACTGCTTTCTGAAGCGGAAACAAGAGTGAATAGAGATGACCAAGTAGGGAGTTTTGCTTGATCAGTTTCCCAACTTGAGATTCTTATTAGTTTTCTCTGGGTTGTAGTCTAAGAATTTCAACAGTCTCCTCAGTGATTCTATATATTGGCCATATTGGGGACCTACTAAGATGACTGGTTCCCAAGTTGTGGACTCCCAAGGATATGTGGGTTCCAGCTTCTCTAAATGATGGCTTGTATCAAATATCACTTGTCTACCTCATATTTAATATTTGTCAAACCCATAGATGCTATTATAAGAAATATTAATTGAATACCTTTCAAACACATTTATCTTCATGGTTTTTTCCATCTGTAAACAAGTACTACTGAAATACACACTTTATTATGTATATGTCTATACTTTCAGCATATAAATGGGTTCTAACACTCTAAAAGGATGGAAATTACTAATGTACAGACTATACCTAATGTCACACACCTAAGCTATGGCTGACGGTATGCTGAATATTTAGCATCCACCCAAACCGCTGCTTGTTAAGGGTTGGAGAAAACACCTAATTTGTATTTTACTAATCTCTGCAGGGTAAATGCTTTCACATGGCTACCAATGTGACCGGTAATGTGAAATTAGGAAAAGATGCACACAATTGGCTCTGGCTGAGCTGGTGCATGCTGAGTCTCATGGCACCCGGTTTAGGGGTCTTTTTATTACTCTGAAAAAAAAGTTGTCATGTTAAAGATTTATGGATTCAGAGGCTATCATTTTGTATACCAACTCAAGTGCACCAATGTAAAACCTTACCTTGTTTCCTCTTGCTTCCTATCAGCCTGTTCTGACCTTAAAGTTGCACTTTTGGCTCTCCAGGAAGTCTTCATGAGTAGTCTTCCTCCTTAGCCTTTTTTTTTCTTTACAGAGTAGTCACTCACCAGGTCTCCACTTTGAGGGACAGCCCACCTGTCCTTCACCTTTTTTTTGTTTGAAAATTTAGAATTTATTAAGGTATTTACATAATTTAAAATCTTTAAGTAATGATCTCATGAATACAGCCTACAACTTTACATATACTAAGCAACAGATAATTGTTTTTTCCACTAAAATACTTGGGTTAAATAACTGACAGCATTTATACACTTTCTTTACTTTTTCTAAAACTATGGACGAGTCAACTTAGAACATATGCAATTTAATTTATTTCAAGCAGCTTCTCTACCATCCCTATCGTAAGAGCTTATTTAAAAAGGTGCCAGTAATGTGCTTGATCACACATACTTGACAGGGTCAGAGGGAGCCCAAGGTGAGCTAGGCATCTACTGTTACCATTGTTAATTCACTGTAGGTATCCTAGGCTAATATATGTGATGAAAAGTGCTTTAGAAATGGCAGAGAAGAAATTGTTTCCATCAATCCTATAAACAACCCATTTTAGCTTCAAATAATTGCCATCTCTCTACTTATGATATCCTACCGCATTTAAATGATAGAACCCCCTCTAACATTGGTAACAGAAACTAAGGAAATTACAATTTCCACAAGGTCTTTTTTTTCCCTCGGTAACCATGAAAGTGCTAATTTTCTCTTTACAAATGTTGCATACACTTTTGATTGCAAAACTACTCAACTTTAAGGTTTGATCTGACCTGGTAAGAAAGTCCTTGCTAAACTAACAAAGAAAACTAAACTCACAGTATGTAACTGCACCTTTGAAGAGAAGGATCATAGTGCACACACTTGTTGTTTAACCACCTGGGGTGAAGATTAATTACCAGCAGCTTAAATTCTCTTGAGATTTGTTTTCTAGAACTTGAAAAGGACTGAGCAGATAGGCATGCAGACCCCAGTTTCTGCCAGACTGCGTTTCAAGGACCCTGATAAACCAGCCTCAGAGGAGAGGAAAAAGAACAGATCCAGCCACTTCACAGCTGGCAGCATCACTCTTTTCTTTTTATTCCTATTAAAAATGCCAACTCACTTAACCCTGTTGAGGCACAGGACTGTGGTGTGTTGAGCCCTTTTCTCTCTTGGGAAAAATATAATAGGCTTATTTCTATCTTAACCTTCGTGTTAAGAATTTTTAGCCCATAATTTCTCACCTTAAAACTGGTCTTCCAAGGACCATCTGTCTTTGATAAGCAATATTATCCCTGATCCTGCCAATTTTTATCAACTCTTTAATGCTTTCCAAAAAGTTCTAAAAAAAAAAAACCTTAAAGATTTATAGTGAATAAAGGTGGGGGTTAAAGGTCATGGGAAAGGTGTTCTGGAGCAAGATGGTGGCCGAGTAACAGCTTCCTTGCAACTTGGCATGGTGAGACTGGGGAGAGAAGACTTCAGGCATCTCTGGCTGGGGGATCTTCCCAGAAACATCCCTTTTGGGGACACAGGGAGATAGTGTGAGACTTCTGGACCCCATGAGGAAGGCAAAAACTGTGGAGAACTGGTAAGGGTTGCATGTGTTCATTCTGTCTAATCCCACTGGCAGCTGTAAGTACAGCAGCAGTGAGATTTCAAACTGGAAAGGCCTTACCTGTGAGCTGTTTGGGTTTTTTTGGAATTGGCACTCAGTTGAACTACCTTGGGAGAACTTGGGCAAGAGTGTGGAAGTCTTTGAGTGTTGTCTAGGGCCCCAGACTGAGCCACTGAGCCAGATGGAGCTACCAGTGTTTGTTTGTGGGTTGTGTGGAGCTATTGTGGGAGAACTTCCCTGGAAATCTCCACCCTTAGGGTCGCAGAACAATCATCAGGTGGGAACGAGTAATCTAGTGACTGAGCAGCCTAAAAGTGGGGACTGAGATGCCTTGTAACCTTAGCCCTCAGGGGCATAGACTGAGACTGGTTTTGGCACACTGGGACTCATTGAAACCCTCATCCAGAGGCATGGCAACTTAAAGAGGAGGAGGAAGTGAAAGGAAAATTAGGGCAAGGAAACATAAAAGAAATCACTCATGAGGAAGAATCAGCAGAAAACTCCTGGCATCATGAAAAACCAGTCCAGAGCAACCCGCCCAAGGGACTGTGAGGTAGCTACTGCAGAGGATTCCACCTATAAGGAAATGTTAGAAATGACAGAAAGGGAATTTAGAATACAGATGATGAAAACAATC
>CAUYRH010006271.1:0-35560 GCA_963574655.1 Perodicticus potto
CTCCAATTCCTGGGCTCAAGCGAGTCTCTTGCCTCTGCCTCCCAAGTAGCTGGGACTACAGGCGCCCACCACAATGCCTGGCCATTTTTTGGTTGCAGCCGTCATTGTTGTTTGGCAGGCCTGGGCTGGATTCGAACCCACAAGCTCAAGTGTACGTGGCTGGCGCCTTAGCCCGTTGAGCCACAGGCGCCGAGCCAGCAACCTCAAACTGTTAGGCTCCAGGGATCCTCCTACCTCAGCATCCCAAGTAGTTGTGAGTACAGGTGTCCGCCACAAAACCTGGCTAATATATATAATGAAGACAGGGTTTCTTTTTTGCTTAGGCTAGTCTTGAACTCCTGAGCTCAAGTGATCTTCCTGCCTCAGTCTTCCAGAGTGCTGGAATTGCAGATGTGAGCCACCGTGCCTGGCCCAATTTCAGTCTTTTTAAATGTTAGCTCACTCTGATGATGCTCTCCGATGTTAGGAGATCTTTTGAAACTCAAAGCACGAGAGGATGTGGAGGCAGGGAGCACCATGAGGCAATACTTCTAAGTGTTATTGTGTGATTTCACAATTTGTTTTTCAATCTGTTTGGACTTCCAAAAAGGAAGACTCTTGCATGTCATTAAGCACATGAACTAAAGCTCGAGCTGCCAGAACCAAAGCAGTGGAGTTTCACACAGATGTGCACACACGAGGTCGTGTTCTTTGATGGGATGCTGGCTGGCATTAATGTTCTATCTCTAGAGAAATGTAAATTTTTCCCTGACAGATTTAGTAGCTTGCTTCACCTGAACACATGAGCACAAACAATGCCTAATCAAAAATTTCCTATCTTCTCCAAAGTAGGAACAAGTGAAGGGAAATTCAGTTTTCTTTATTCAACAGTGTTCATTCCTATAGTTAGTATGCTTATGAAGATTGCAAACCTCTTAGAGTTGGTAAAAAGATGCAGCAAATTTGCAGAACTAAAAGATAAACTGTCTAGATGGGAAAATGTAAAATTAAAGTTATTAACCTTTTTCAGTCCCAGATTAAAAGTTTACGCATATTACCCTTGCTCTCGTGCTATGAAAAGGTCAATATAATTATGAACAAAACAATAGATTTTTTTTTTTTGAGAGTCTCACTCTGCTGCCCAAACTAGATCCCACGGCATCAGCCTAGCTCAAGCAACCTCAATCTCTGGGGTTCAAGTGATCCCCCTACCTCAGCCTCCCAAGTAGCTGGGACTCCAGGTACCCATCACCACAAAGCCTGGCTAATTTTTTTTCTATTTTAGCAGTGACAGGGTCTCTCCCACTCTGGCTCAAGCTGGTCTCAATTTCCAGAGCTCAAGTGATCCTCCTGCCTGTCGGAGTCTCTGCTGGTACTTACCAGTTAACTTACTCATTGTTTCCAAGATTCTGTGTGTTTTCTCCTCTGTTGGCCTTTTTTTTTTGTAGAGTATAGAAATCTCAGTGATAATAAGTAAAAAACAAGAAAAGAAAAAATTAAGAAAAGAAAAGAAAAATTAAGAAAAGAAAAAAATTAAAGCTCTGAAATGACATTTAAGAATAGCATCAATAAAATCTAATTGGAAATGGGCCAGGTGAGGTGGCTCATGACTATAATCCTAGCAATCTAGGTGGTCAAGGCAGTTGGATTGCTTTAGCTCAGGAGGATTGCTTGAGCTTAAGAGTTTGAGGTGCTGTGAGCTATGATGATGCCACTGCACTCTACTGCTGTGAGCTATGATGATGCCACTGTCACCCTGCCAAGGGTGACAGCGTGAGACTATGTCTCAAAAAAAAAAAAATCGAATTGGCAATGACTGCCTTGGAGGCAGATAGTTCAAATAAAATATCTGCTTGGATTAGTGGCAGGAGATGGTTAGACTTTGTCTCTCTTGGGTGTTTATTTGGTAAATGTTAACTAGTTAACTTTTTCCTGAGTCCTGATTTTGTTGATCAATGAGTACAAAGTAATAGTTAGATACGAGGAATAAATTCTGGCGTCCTATTGCATAGTAGAGGGAGTACAGTTAATAAGAATGTATTATAGGCTCGACGCCTGTGGCTCAAACCGCTAAGGCGCCAGCCACATACATCTGAGCAGGAGGGTTCGAATCCAGCCTGGGCCCACCAAACAACAACGATGGCTGTAACAAAAAAAAAAAAAAAAAAAATAGCCTGGGCTGTGTGGTGGGCGCCTGTGGTCCCAGCTACTTGGGAGGCGGAGGCAGGAGAATCGCTTGAGCCCAGGAGTTGGAGGTTGCTATGAGCTGTGATGCCACAGCAGTCTACCCTGGGGGACAGCTTGAGGCTCTGTCTGAAAAAAAAAAAAGAATGTATTACATATTTTAAAATAGCTAAAAGAGAAAAATTTTAATGTTCTCTTTAGAAAGTAATGATAAATACATGAGGTGGTGGATATGCTAAGTAGCTTCATTTGATCATTCCTCAATGTATACATGTTTGAAAACATCACACTGTACTCCATAAATACTCACCTGTGCAATAATTGTCAATTAGAAATAAAACTATCTTCAAAAACAAATTTGTCAATTAAATACAAAGTGGCATGAGTAGAGTAAATGGAAATAAAACCCAGATTAAGTGTTTTATTATCAGTTCCCGAAGCAGGTCTTTGAGATCGTCCTGGTTATTGTAGGACTATTCACTATGTATTCTCTCGATATTCTCAGATGTTTCTCATCTCCTCTATACTACATTGTATCGATGGGCACCACAGACTGGTTTACTACATATTTACTTCAAGTCATACACTGAGAATTACTCCACCGTGTCACCATTCAGCTGTGCCCTTATCACCGCGTATTAAATCCTGTGCACGTAACACTTCCGTGTGGAAAAAGAACACCGCCACACTAGAATGTGATGATATTACGATGAATTATATGTCAATAGTAACTTACATGAAGGTTTAAACTTATTAGAGCAGATATGGTACTAAAAAAATTCTACCTCCTCTGAAGCTTTTCTAGGCCATCAATTTTTGGGGGGGTTGGGGGGAGACAGAGTCTCACTCTGTTGCCCTGGGTAGCATGCCCTGGCATCATAGATCAACAACAACCTCAAAGTCTTGGGCTCAAGAGATTCTCTTGCCTCCATTTTTCTATTTTTAGTAGAGACGCAGGGAGTGGGGTCGTCTCACTCTTGCTCAAGCTGGTCTTGAACTCCTGAGCTCAGGTGATCCATCCACCTCAGCTTCCCAGAGTACTAAGATTATAGGCATTGAGTAAGGCCATCATCTTTTCATAAATACTACATATATTTCTTCTACATCTTGTAGTCTAAACGTATTAATACACTTTGCAAAGAGCTCAGTTCAATACCAGGTAGTAACCAGCAATGGAAGAAGCCTGCTTGGATCGTGATTTGTCAGCAAGGTCTGAATCACCGGAGGCTGGTCTCTGGCATATCCTCGTGGTCCAGAAGGGAGGAGGCGGTGGTCCAGTGAGCCAGGAATTGGCTGGCAGCATCAGCAACCTGGCTGTTGCTTGGGTTGAATTTTTTGGCTTTTGCTCTTGAACCAAAAGTTCAAGTGTGAAAACCAGGACTGAAGCCTCTCCTCTGCTGGAGCCAGGATACCCCCAGTTCAGCCAGAAGTTAGTTTGAGGGTGGAGTGGCCTGGCATTCCAGGAGTGGCACTTGTCAGCAGGAGAGGTGCCTGGGCTGTGCCCCAACCGCAGAGCTGGGCTTGCCACACACCCTTCACTTCGTTAATATACAGGATTTCTGGGTGAATGGGCACAGACGCTGCTGAGACAGAATCAAGATGGGACTTACATGCTGAGTCTATTATCTTAGCTTTGGGAGGCACATTTGGGTAAAAGTAAGGCTTTGGGCTGTGGATCTCAGATCTGGTTCTCCGCAGGGTACCTGGAAGTGTCTATTGTAACCCTTCCTTTCATTTTCTTAAGAATAAAGAGCTCATGCTTCCTTCTTTGCTTCTTTTGTATAACCAAATGCTTCTATAGCTGGGGTTCCCAAACCAGCCTGCCTTAGAAGGCAGCAAAGTCGCCTCCTGCCGTAGCCCATTACAATGCTGGCATTTGGTGTTCTCTTTAATAAGGGTACTGTGGCTTGGTTTTGTTTTTTTAACTACTCACACTCAACGCAGAACACTTTTGTGACCAAGCAATTCTCCCACGTCCTGTGTGTCCTGTAATTCAACCCAGTATGACTTTACCTGGCGATTGTCTCAGATCCCACAGTTTAAAGTCTGTCTCACAAGGCTGCCCCTCTTTTCAGACGCCAGTCTTAAGTCCCAGGTGGTGATTGGTGCTTTGGACCTGTCGGCTATAAATCCAGGTTCCCACAACTCCCCTCTTTGGCTTGAATAATTAGCTGAGATGATTCAGAAAACTCGGGAACAGACTGCACTTGACTTTGCCGTGTAATATACAGGATCCTACAAAGAACAGCCAGATGAAAAGCTCATTAAATCTTCTTCCACAATCCCTGACTTTCCCGAAGTAGGTGGTGGGAGCTCAAAGCTCCAAGCGTCTAATCGCTGGGTCCTTCTGGGGACCGGCTGCAGCCAGAGGCTGTCTAGGTGATGGAGTTTGGGAATTTGACCCCCAGGGCTGGAGGTGGGGTCTCGGGGAGGCGTTTAGATTGTGGGGGTGGAGTCCTCACGGGGCTTGGTGCCATTTTCGAGGGAGCTAAGTTGTCGCTCTTAGGTCCCGGAGAACTGCTTGTTGGGAAACCTGGCACCTGCCGCTGCCCCTGATTTCTTCCCTTCACAGTGACCGCAGCCTCTGCCTCCTGCCTGGAGGAAGCTCCTAGGCCTCCCCACGCGCAGATGCCGGCCTGGCTTCTCAGTCTGTGGGGCTGTGGGCCAGCCTGTGAAAACACTTTAACTAACACACGCAAACAATGTAACCCATGGACTGTACCCTTACGTTAATCCGAGTTAAAAAATAATAATAACATTTTTTAAAAAATCTTTTATTTTTTTCACAGACTACCCAGGCTCAGGCATTCCTTTATAACAACCTAAACAAAATTAAGGGCCCCACTTACATCACCTCATTAGCATAAACTCAGGTATTATCAGTGAATTATGAGTAAGAAAAGATATGCTCTCTCTCGGGAAATTCTGAGCATTTGAGGAGCTTTGCAACAGGAACTGGAGGCAAAGACCAAATATATTTCATATTATACCACCGTGGACTATACTCATGGTGGGAAAAATTCAGAACAGAACTGAGGTGTAAAAATTGAAGACAAAATTCCACCTCACCAACTGCCTTTGCCCTCCTTCTCTGGAAGTTATTACTATGAATGTTACATCCGGCCTTTTTCTAAATGCATGTAAATATTACGTGAGTCGTTGTGTCCACGGGCTTGTGTCCTTTGGTTTGCTTTTGATTTTACAAAAATGGGATCTCAACTTTTTCTGTCAGCATGCGTGCACAGATGGCAGTTGGAGGAGGTGCCAGATGTGATGGGCTCCCCTCACCTCCCTCTGAGGCTGACCCCACGCTCTGGCTGCAGGAGATCTCGTGACATGGGCCAGCTGTTCAGTGTGGCAATCAGAGCCCAGCCCTGCAGCAGGGGTGTGACCACCAACTGAAAGAACTTCTGGTTTTCCAAAGCAAGTCATACAACCAAGGACTGGGGCCTTTCATTTCAGGACCTACCATAGTCCAAGGAAAGACTGATTTTTAAACAGCTAGCCTGACCACGTGGATAAATTTGTGATACACGATGCAGCTGAAGGTTTCAATGGTTTAACTGCAATGAAATTGGGATGAAACTTCCCGGTGGCTAAAATTTTACGGTTCACATTTGCACTGATGTTAGCATTGAAGGCAATTTTAAGGTGTGTGAAAAATTGTAGTCTAGTTAGTTGTCCCCACACACAAGAGTGCTTTTTTCACACATCTTAATTGGTCTTTTGTTAAAGAAATTGTAACTGCAAATCATAAAAAAGGTAACACCTCCTCACATAGTAATTCTGTTTCATCAGCACATGATATATCCCGAAAAGGGACTAAAAGACTCATATTGCTGGGAAAAGTTGAGATTAAGACACTGCCCTTATACAAGACAATTGTAAAAACTTACAGTCCACACAAATACACACATCTATATAGAAATATTCTAAATTACTATTTTGAGATAACGCCTGAGGTTTTCCTTCCTTAGACTTCTCTTGTTCACCCACATCAACCAGCAAGTTAGTAGAAAATAGAGACTGAGGGAGAGGAAGGTACGGACTAAAGAAGTATATTACTCAATAGCTTTTCTGAAGGCTAAAGTAGAGAAAAATCATCTTGAAAACTAACATTGACAGAAGAAAGGATTTTTCAGCTGCACAGGACTAACCCTGAAAAACTGAGAAGGCCAGAGTTTCTATCATGAAGAAAGAGTGGGAATGGCTACTTTTTCCACCACTAATGAGGGAGATAAAAATTTCTACAGCTTGAAGGAAGGAGAGAAAGAAAGCTGATTTCGTGCCTACTTGCTGCCTGGGTCCCTGGGTGGGGGGCGAATAAACCCCCCCAAATGGTTTAAGAAGATGGGGCAATGGAGAATTTGGGAGTTTTACCTCTGTTCTCAGAGCACAGCTGGAAGGAACTCTAAGTCTTTCAGAGCAGGGCCTTATCCAGCAAAGCGCCAGAGCACAGCAGAGAAAGGAGGGTGTTGGGGGGCAGAACAGAAGGAACCCTCTCCCTGCAGGAGGGCAGCCATCAGATCCTACTCTTCCTTTTTTCTTTGAGACAGAGTCTAACTCTCTCACTCTGGGTAGAGTGCTTACAGCAACCTCAAGCGATCCTCCTGCCTCAGCCTCCCAAGTAGCTGGGACTACAGGTATGCACCATAACATCCAACTAAGTTTTCTTTTTTTTTTTTTTTGAGGCAAAATCTAACTCTGTCACCCTAGATAGTGTGCCCTTGTGTCATAGTTCACAGCAACCTCAAACTCCTGGGCTCAACTGATCCTCTTGCCTCAACTTCCCAAGTGGCTGGAATTATAGGTGCCACCACCACTAATTTTTCTATTTTTAGTAGAGATGGGGTCTTGTTCTTGTTTAGGCTGGTCTTGACTTCCTGAGCTCGAGTAATCCACCCACCTCAGCCTCCAGTGTGTTAGAATTACAGGTGTGAGCCACTGCAGCTGGCTGATTTGGTTCCACTCCAACAGAGACCAGCAGGGATGGAGAAGGATGGGGCACCAAGCCTCCCCCTTCCCACCTGACATCAGGATAATGTGTATATTGCTTCTCTCTGATTCCCCTGCCATCCTACCCACCAGAAAGGGAATGGGAAGAGGCAGAAAAAGAATTATCCCCCCAAAGAATGACTTTTGAATCAATAAAATGCAATTTTTCATTGGCAATGAAAACTAAGCTCTTGAGGCAGCCTAAGATCAGTGATAGAGAAACAAAGCTACTTGCTAGGATGCTGAGTCTGTGTCTGGAGTGTACCTGCTTGCTGTGTATATACACATGTATGGACAACCAAGTGTTGGTTCTGTGTCTTTTTTAATAATATCATGAGCCCGGAGGTAAACAGATCTGGGCTTGAATCTTGGCTTAGCCACTTATTAGCTGGATGAGTTTGGGCAAATTTCTTCATCTGAGATTCTGCTTTTGTAAACTGGTAATGAGAATAATGCCTCCCAGTATTGTTGTAAGGATTAGATGAGCTATAGAGCTTACTCTAAGACCTGACCCATGGTAAGCCCTTAATAAATGCTATTTGTCTTGATCACAATCATCACAATTATCATAGTTATCATTGTACAATCATGAATACTAATTATTATTATTATCATTGTGTATTTGCTTATTTTGACTGGCAGGATATAATTACCTGTTGTACATATAGCATGTCACACACATCTGGCTACCAATATTGTATGTGCTTAGAGGCTAAGGGGATATTCATACACAGTCTTCAACGTCAGTGTTTAAGGTAGATTTTTCCTTTTGTATTTATTTTTATTATATATTTGTTCTCTTTTTATTTTTATTTTTTTTGAGACAGAGTCTCACTATGTCACCCTAGGTAGAGTGCTGGGGTGTCACAGCTCACAGCAACCTCAAACTCTTGGGCTTAGGTGATTCTCTTGCCTCAGCCTTCCAAGTAGCTGGAACTACAGGCACCTGCCACAATGCCTGGCTATTATTTTTGTTGTTGTTGTTGTTGTTATAGTTGTCATTGTTGCTTAGCAGGCCTGGGCCGGATTCAAACCCGCCAGTCCCAGTGTATGTGGCCGGATTCAAACTCGCCAGCCTCAGTGGAGTCCTAACCATTAAGCCAACCCTATTTGTTCATTTTTGAGAATTTGCTCTCAGGGAGGAATATGTACCGCTAGATTTGGGGAAATTTGAGATAAAATTTCTTTTGACCCAAGATGGAAATTTACATTTTAAGTGAGGAAAGCCTGTCCTCCCCAACCTCACCGCTCATTATTAAGGTGGAAGTATGATGGGCAGTCTAAAGGAGATTTCTACTTTGCAAAGCTCTTCCAACTTGAGCCCTAGCCTGACGCTCACCGAAGATGATGGTAAACTGATTCCCTGAAAATCACTACTTCATCCAAGGCTCTGATAGGAGATCCAGCCATGAGGTGAGTTTACTAACGCGACAGCCCTTATATAGTAACCAAGTATTTACAGGTATTTCAACATTTCTGACATGAGAGCTGTATCTACAGTGAGGTCTCTAGGGCACCCTTCTGATTCTAAAAATTCACTAGACAAAGCACTCAAGATGTTTGTGGCTTAAACATCCCACACCCCTCGGTTGAGCAATCCCAGTTTCACCCCCCTATACTTTCAAAGTCCAAAGCCTGCGGGAATCTCTGTCCCTAGGTAATAAAACTCAGCATAGGCTCCAGTGGTCTGTGCTGTATTTGACAGAGGATGCATAATTAAGTAAACCTGAACTCTGGGTGGCCTCAAAAAAGGCATTTAATCTCTTGACTCAGTTAATTTAACCTGTAAAAGGGGGCTAATAATACGAATAGTATGTTAGTTTGCCTCCAAAGGGCATTATGTAAAACAGGGGTGTCCAACCCCCCTTCCCCCTACAGCACATTGGAAGAACCACAGTTGTCTAGGGCCGCACATTAAGTATACAAACACTAACAAAAGGTGATAAGCAAGAAAAGGTCTCTGCATACTTTTCATGATGTCCAAGCAGCACAGATAAGCAAAAAACAAAAAAAAAAAACTCTTAGTAAAATCAGCATGTAGTTTGGACACCCCTGAATTGTAAAGCTAGAGATTATATGTTGAAGAGCAAATGATATGATTATCATTAAGCAGATAGTGGTTAACTGATAATGGTATACTAATTCACCATCAGTATAAAACCATTAACGGGTTGATTTATTCTTTCCTGCAGCCATTCCCCATATTAAGTATAGAGCAGATGGCCACATTTTAACAATGGGCTTTTAGGTTTTTTCACATTTCAAAATATAAGGGTCTACAAACATTTTTGTTACACAGATACCTTTTATAATGCTTAAATTAGGGCTTTTAGTGTGCCCATCACTGGATTAGTGCTCACTGTACCCAGTAGTTAGATTTTGATCCTCCCTCCCTTCTCCAGCTCCTCTTCTGGATTTCCTATGACCTTTATATCTCTTTGTGCCCATGTGTACTCACTGATTAGCTCTCAATTATTTCAGAGTACTTGTGGCATGTGTTTTTCCATTCCTGGTCTACTTCACTTAAGATAATGGTCTCCAAGTTCACCCAAGTGGCTGAAAAAGACATTATTTCATTCTTTTTTTATGGCTGAGTAATAACGCATGGTACATACACCAAAGTCTGAGAATTGAGTTCATGAACTTGCCACCATGGGCTTAGGGTGGCAACACTGTACAAACAGTTCAGCGAGGTTTCATAACTTGGGCCTATCAGTGTCTCGCAGCTGTGTTCCTGTTGACATGTGGTGGTGTCTCGCTGAGTGATGGTCATTATTGTTGCATGCTTTTGTGCGCTGAGATGAGAATGATGTAGCTTTAATTAGAGCAAAGAACAAATATTAAATTTCTTGTTAAACTGGCAAGAGTGGAAGTGAAACCAGAGGGACATGTTACTCCGAGTTTATGGGGATAGTGCCAGGAAGAAAATGGCAGTGTGCAGATGGATAAAGTGCTTTTCTGAGGGAAGGAAAAGTCACTGATGAAGAGAGGTAGGGCAGCCAGTAACAGCAGAACTGATGAAGACATTGCAAAAAGTCATCAAAATTGGTGTCGAAATCATTGGCTGACTGTGACAAGCATATCAGACCAAGTAAACATTGATAGAGGAACAGTTGGGAAAAATCTTAATTGAAAATCTCAGCCAACAGGCCGGATGTGGTGGCTCACACCTGTGATCCCAGCATTCTGGGAGGCGGAGCCTGGTGGATTGCGTAAGGCCAGAATTTTAAGAACAGCCTGGGCAAGAGTGAGACCCTATCTCTACTAACAATAGAAAAACCAGCCAGGCATTGTGGCAGGTGCCTATAGTCCCAGGTACTCAGGAAGCTGAGGCAAGAGGAGCTCTTGAGCTCAAGAGTTTAAGTTTGCTGCAAGCTATGATGCCATTGCACTCTATTTGACAGAGTGAGACTATCAAAAAGAAAGAAAGAAAATCTTGACCAACAAATCATGGCTCTTGCATCACAACAGTGCACCAGCTCACATGGCACTGTCTGTGAAAGAGTTTTTAGCCAGCACACAAATAACTTTATTGGAACACCCTCCCTACTCACTAATCTGGCTCCTGGTGGCTTTTTTCTTTCCTTGAAGGTAAAGGAAACATGGAAAGGAAAACATTTTGATGGTATTCAGGACATCAAGGATGTCAAAAGACAGTTCCGATGGCCATTCCAGAAAAAGAATTTCAAAATTGCTTTGAAGGGTGGACTAGGTACTGGTGTTGGTGCACACCAGCCCAAGGGGGGTCCTTTGAAGGTTACCATAGTGATATTTAGCAATGACATATGTAGCACTTTTTCTAAGGCGAGTTCACATACTTAATTGTCAGAGCTCATATATCAAATTTTGTTAATCCACTCATGAATTGATGGTCACTTAGGTTGATTTCACATCTTTGCAATTGTGAATTGTGCTTCAATAAACACTTGCGTGCAGGTGTCTTTTGATGAAGTGACTTCCTTTGGGTAGATGAAGAAATCCTCACCATCACTAATCACCAGGGAAATGCAAATGAAAACCACAGTGAGATATATCACCTTACACCTGTCAGAGAGGCCAGTATTAAGAAGTAAAAAAAAAAAAAAAAAAAACCCACGGATGCTGGCACGTGTGCAGAAAGAAAGGTGCACTTACACACCATTGGTGGGATTGCAAATTAATACGACCTCTCCAGAAAACACTATGAAGAATCCTCAAAGAAACAGATGTAGACCCATCATTCCCTCTGGGTTTCTAGATTTTTTTTTTCCTTTTTCTTTTCCATTTAGAGGCAAAGTCTCTTTATGTTGCCCAGGCTGCAATGCAGTGGCCACTCACAGATGTAGTCCCTACTGGTCAGCATGGGAGTTTTGACTTGCTCTGCTTCCAGGTGGGGCCAGCTCTCCCCTCCTTAGGCAATGCGGTGGCTTCCCTGCTCCCAGGTGTTCACCATATTGAAGAACAAGTTAGTGTGACACCCAGCTGGCATAGTGTACTACAGCCCACAGCTCTCGTCCTCAGGGCTCCTCCTGCCTCAGCCTCTACAGTAACAACTGGGACTATAGGAACGTGCCACAGGCCTAGCAACTTCTAGATTTTATTCAAAATAGATCTCTAATACATTTGTGTCTCAAATCCTGAAAAATACATACTTGTTTTCCGTTAGAAAGGATTTCTCTCCTACAAGGTATGCAGGTTAGAGGCAGGCACAGTCTTGCCTTGATGAAAACAGATGGATGCCCACGGCCGGCTTGCCCCAATTCATTTCATCAGAGTATCTTATTGAAAAGAAAAGCTGTAGGTAGATCAACATTTAGCAAGTATTTTAATAAGCAGAACAGTGTTTTCTGTAATTATCAATGTGAGTAAATGTCCCTTGGCCCATACATATGGCATTAAGAGTACACACAAGTTCTTGTATTCTGAATGCCTGTAGAGATGTTAGTGAATCATTTTCCAGTCATACTTACAGAAACATATCACGTACACTTGTGGAGTAGATACACTCAAGGTTGTAAATGTAAAGGATCACTTGTAACTGTAAGGGCAGCTCTCTGACATTTGAACCCTAGAGAAAGAGGGGTTGTTTTTTTTTTCTTGGTTTTTTTTTTTTTTTTTTTGCTATTACTCAAATTTCCTCAGGGTCCATGAAATTACTGAGGAGACTTGAAAGACATTTTCATCTCCTTGGATAAATGCCAGCTTTCTACTTTGGTCTTGCTGTGGAAAATCCAGAGTAGACGATCTAGGAATATCTTGGTTGTTAGATCAGCAGCAGCAGCAGCATCCCCAGCGTAGCCCCCCTACCACACCATGTATTTCCCACAGAGGTGCCCACCAAGGACACTTCCTGGGGCTTATTCAAGGATACAGCATAATCACAGTTTGTCTGGATGGGTCCTAGAATTCCTCTTTGTTTCTTAAAGTAGAAAGCTTACTCCTGCAGGGGAGAGTGCAAGGCTATTCTTTTACTTTATTTCATAGATATACCTTCAGAAATTCTCATTTGCTGAGAAAACGTGGGTTCTGAGAAGATTTAAATCATAATTTGAACTCAGGGCAGGGAGCCTTATAGATAGCAATCATTGGGCTAAAAAGGAGTATATTTTAAATTCTTCTGCTTTTTAATAAAGTGCCTAGAAAGACTGGATCATAAAAACAATAAAAGTCAATGAAATCTTTAAATTTGTTGGCTGGGTGAGGTGGCTCACACCCATAATTCTAGCTTTTAAGAGGCCATGGTGTGAAAAGCATTTGAGGGCAGGAGTTTGAGACCAGCCTGAGGAATATAACCAGACCCCATCTGTACAAAACTAGAAAAATTACCCACATGTGGTATGACATAACTGTCGTTGTCTCAGCTACTGGGGAGTCTGAGGCAGAAGGATCACTTGAGCCCAGGAGTTTGATGTGGCAATGGGCTATAATCATGCTGAGAGGTCAAAGACCAAAAATAAAAATTATTCCAAGATACAAGATGAAAGGAAAACGGATTCCAGGTTCTGTGTGGGCAACATGGGCCTTTATTCTGCACCGGTGGTGGAGAGCTGAGTTGAGAAAGAAGTCAGTGGTGGATGGGGTTTTAAAGGTCGGAAGGGTGGGGGGAGTTGGGCCATTCACCTTTCTTAGGAGGGACACCCATGGGGAAGGGGAGGGGTTGGCCCATCCACCTTTCCAGGGCAAGGCATCCGTCTGGAGGGTGGGGGTTGATCCATTTAGGTGGATCTGCTCTATTTGGGTGGGGTTCCTATATTTGAATCTAACACATGCCACTATCCTCATACTTGGGCAACAAAGTGAGACCTGGCTCCAACCCTCCCCTCAACCCCACCTGCATTGTTGTAATTTTATCTTTTCACGCCCTCAATATTATCTGATGAAGTCCTAACACCCAGTCCCCTCCACCGAGCGTATGCACAAAGAGGTCATCTGAGTACATTGCAAGACAAAAGTCACTTACAAGCCAAGAGAAGAGAAGAGGTCTCAGAAGAAAACCTACCTTGCCCCTTGATCTGGGCTTCCCAGTCTCCAGAACCGTGAGAAGTAAACTTACATTGCTTAAGCCACACACTCTATGGTATTTTGTTACAGCAGCCTGGCTAACTAAAACAAATATGTATTTTATTATTTCGAGAGAATGACTCTTACCTCTTATCAGCTAGCTGGAGGAGTTTATGGGAGAGATTGGTCACTAACCTCCATCAAAGCTAAGGTCATCAGCCTTACACTTGGAAAGAACCAAACTTCCGTCTCAACAAAATAACGAAATATTGTATGGTAACGGAGTTGACCTATAATTTAAAGGGCAAAGGTCATATCCTGTCTGCCCAGCGACCGCTATGCCATTCTGTCAAAGAGCTCTCCCTGAACGTGAGAGAAAAGGCTCTTGTCTGGCTGTTTTCTATCACTTACACTTTGCTGGCCAAATTATGATTTTAGGGGAATATTGCCCTGATTTGGCTTTCCCATACTTGTTTCAGCTCTCTTCTCATAATAAAAGAACATTAAACGCTTGCTCACGTAGTCAGGGATCTGGCCCAAGGTCTCTGAAGCACCATGTTTGTAATGTACATTCCCAAAGCTTTTACTAGTGATTTAGACAAAGTATCTGTACTACCTCTTTGTGACCTAATTAATACTGTAGTCTTTTTTTTTTTTTTTTTTTTTTTTTGAGACAGAGCCTCAAGCTGTCACCCTGGATAGAGTGCCGTGGCATCACAGCTCACAGCAACCTCTAATTCCTGGGCTCAAGCGAGTCTCTCGCCTCTGCCTCCCAAGTAGCTGGGACTACAGGCGCCCGCCACAATGCCCGGCCATTTTTTGGTTGCAGCCATCATTGTTGTTTGGCGGGCCTGGGCTGGATTTGAACCCGCCAGCTTAGGTGTACATGGCTGGCGCCTTAGCCCGTTGAGCCACAGGCGCTGAGCCAATACTGTAGTCTTAAGTTCGGTAATAATGACAGCACAATACCAGCTTTGTTTACTGAGTTTTTTTATTTCTTTTTTAACATGCCTAACATTGTGCTAAACCTTTTATAGGCCTCATCTCATTTAATCTGGTGCCTAAAACTGGTGAAATGGTGATTACAATCTACTTTGTTTTTCTTTTTTTTTGAGTCAGAGTCTCAAGCTGTCACCCTGGATAGAGTGCTGTGACATCACAGCTCACAGCAACCTCCAATTCCTCAGCTCAAGCGAGTCTTCTGCCTCCGCCTCCCAAGTAGCTGGGACCACAGGCGCCCACCACAACACCCGGCCATTTTCTGGTTGCAGCTGTCGTTGTTGTTTGGTGGGCCCAGGCTGGATTCAAACCCGCCAGCTCAGGAGTACGTGTCTGGCGCCTTAGCCGCTTGAGCTGCAGGCGCTGAGCCTACAATCTACTTTTTACAGAGAAGAAAACAGGCTTAGAGAAGCTAAGTAAATAGCCCCAGTTCATACTGTTTTAAAGGGAAGTTTTGTCTGACTTTGTAACTGACTTTGTAATAATGAATCAGAATGGGGCATGGTTTTTTAAACATCAAATTATGTATATATGCTTACTTAAATTTTAAAATATTTCATGCAAGAATAACTTGGCTTTTTTAAAAAAAGGCTATTATATTACATTAAGTACATTTCCTGATACAACAGTTGAAGTAGATGCGATCCCATTTTGGATTCATACATACTTTCTGGGGTCTTAGCGTCTTTCACATTATCATGTTTCCTTATTTTATATCAGTTTGCTAGCTTTCCCCTCCTTTAAAAAAACTGGGTAGTCCCGCTTCTCCATAACCTTGGTGAGTCATTTCAACTTCTAATTACTTCAGTCCTTCCCTGTGAGAAAAGCATTCAGATTACAAGAACACGCTGATGTTTTCCTCGTCCCACACGCACACAGGGATAGGGAAGGATATAATTTTCCCAAAGAAGCAGAACTGGCAATAACAGGCACAACGTCTGCAGACCCTGTCTGACTGTCTTACAAACCAGCCTCAAACTCTCCCTAAATTATAATCCTCTCACCTTTATCAAGACTATCTCACTGACTAGCTACATTTAATGACATAATGCCTGCCCTCTGCTATGGCCTCTGAGCATGCATGTAAACCCCGCCATACTATGTTTTAAGACCAACAAAGTATCTTTGTAGTTAGCACAATGTTAGTTCAGGTTCAGAATTCGCGGAGATAGGACCAGCCTGTTCTTTGGTAACTCCACCAAATCATTATCAAATGTCTCCAGACCTCAGAGTGATTTAGTTATTATAAATGTGAGTGGATAAACAACGAAGATTGGCTTTTTATTAACAAACAGCAAGTCAGAACACAGTAACTTTTCCTCCTCAGTCACCAACGCTCAAAGCTCTGGAGCCACATTTTAGGAACGGTGGACCCAAAGCAGTTGTGATGATTGGATGCATAATTTTCAACATGTTTTACTAATTCATTTTTCTTGCGCTTCATTTAAAATATTGGAAACTATGAAAAGATCGGCTTGTTAATCCCTTACCAGGAAAAAGGAAAAAGAAAAAAAGAACAGCACGGAAAAAAAGCAAGAGCAACTGGAATCTCGGTTTTGAGGAAACACTTGGGATGAGAGCATCCGCCCAGGCTCTACCCGTGTGTCACATGCGGCTCTCGCCCCCGCCACCCCGGGCGGTGAATCCTGGAAGTCGCCAGGCTGGGGCGAGCAGGCCGTGCGTGCAGGCGAGTGTGCGACAGACGGGCCCTCGGCGGGGCGAGGAGGCGACGCCGCCCTCAGGGCGAGAAGGGGACGGGCCTTCCAGGAAGCCCGGACCTCGGCTGACTCTGCTGCCGGCCGGGCCGGCACGTAGCGCCGAGCGTGACTCAGCGCTGAGTCAGCGGCCCCGCTCGGGTGGATTTCCGCGGGCAGGCGGCGCAGCGCGGGCCGGGACCTAGCAGGACTCCGCGGGCGCGCGCCGCCCGGGTCCTTCCCAGCGCTGCAGAGCGCCCCTGCGGCTTGAAACAGCAGGGCGGATTTTACTGCTTTTGAATCCCGACCAGGCAGGGAATTGCCTTGCTTTTGTTTTCTTTGTCTTTACGAGCTGAATAGTCCACAAATCAAATTCTTTCATCAAAAGCTTGTTGGGACAAATCCCTGACATTGTCCTTTCGCAGTGACAGAGCGATGACCTCCAGCCAGATTTGAATTCGGTTGTAACAAGCCACTTGGGCTTATTTTTGTCCCACATTTTGTGAAGTTTTTATTTATTTTTTTTCATACGTTTGATAACTGACCTTGGCACAAAACCACAACTGTGGTGACGCAAATCAAGTCGGAACTTGGCGTCGTGTGTGAGCATTCAGGGACTTACTGTAAAACCCGGGGCCTTCATAAAAACGTTCTTATCGGCCATCTCAGTTGCTGATTAGATGCCATGCCCGTTTTCAGTCGGTCACTACCCTTGAAAGTTCCCGAGATGAATTTAGATGGACTCCTAAAATCTGTGTTCCTGAGCGGTCACGGTCATTCGTCCCTCTCCGGAGTTCAGTACGGGCCGCAGCTGTAGCCTGCTTCTGCGGATGTTAGGTAAAAATGCGGATTATTAGACCCCACTGCAAACCACAGACTCTAAAATTCCGGGACGGGGACCCGAAATCTCCCTTAGTAAACCTATTGGTGATTCTTAGGTACACTTAGGTTTGAAAACTACTAGCAAGACACGAGTATGTGAGACATTATACTGTGTCGGCTCTAGAACACTTTGTTCTCAAATTGCTTTTGAAGTTCCTATGGGAGGAAAGCATTTCTAAATTTGGTTTTACGAATTATGTTGTGTTTGCTTTAACTGCGTATCAATATCGACAGATTTCTTTCTTTTTAATTAGAACTTTGGGTATAAAATGAAATACATAAAGAGTAAATTCTCTTTATGTTGAAGTAATATTTCCCAAACTTGACTTTGCATCAGAATTACCCACAGAAAACTTTACAAAAACTCTAATTCCACCGACGGTGCGTCTTAGAAGGGTACAGGTGAAACTTACTGAATGTAGAATATAAAGGTCTTAACACAATAACTAAGAAAATGCCATGAATGCTATGTTAACCAGTTTGATGAAAGTATTTCAGATTGTCTATGAAACCAGCACATTGTACCCCATGATTGCATTAATGTACACAGCTATGATTTAATAAAAAGAAAACCAACTCTAATTCCTGGGCCAGACCCCAGGCCTGACAAAACACTGTCTCTGAAGGTGAACCCCACAAATAAGCATTTTTGAAAAGCTGTCACTGTTAGCCTATGAACCTTTTCAAGCCCCAGCTGTGAGCAGGTATCTTCATTAATTCCAGGACACCTGGCCTGTATTGTTCCAAGTGGCGCTCATTCATCTCCACCTCTGCAGGGTTGCTCTTTGAAATCATCACTTAAAAAATAAAATTAAAAGCAGTCACATGAAATAACTTACTCTTGCTATTATACTCATAAACTTATTTCTTTAGAAAGCAAGTTTGAAATCTTTATATTTTAAATCTTTCTGTGTGAAGAGTGATGATTCCAAAATAATCTGTGGTCTCTTTTGAAATTTTCCTTATTTATTTCCCCCTTGGATATATTGTTTACTCATTTTCTTTTCATCTCCTTGAATGGGTTTTTCTACTTTATTTCTGCTAGCATTGTGGCAAAAAGCTTAGCAGCAGCGTGGGCATCACCTGGGAGCTTGTAAGAAATGTAGCCTCTCTGGGTGGGGTAGTTCATACTTGTGTAATCCCAGCACTCTGGGAGGCCAAGGCAGGAGGGTTGCTTAAGCTCAGGAATTCTAGACCAGCATGAGCCAGAGTGAGACCCTGCCTCTAACTAAAAATAGCGTCTCTAACTAAAAATAGAAAAAACTATGTAGACTTTGTGGCAGGTGCCTGTAGTCCTAGATACTTGAGAGGCAGAGGCAAGAGAATCACTTGAGCCCAAGAGTTTGAGGTTGCTGTGAGCTCTGACACTATGGCACTCTACCCAGGGCAACAAAATGAGACTAGTGAATCAGAATCTGCTCTTTGGCAAGACCATAGGTGATCTATGTATATATTTAAATTGAGCACCACTGTCTTATAGTAATGGTAAGTTGCTATATTTAGGGTTGGTAGAAGAGGAAAAGAGAAGCAAAGGGAGTCCAGTGGGGGGGAGGGTATTGGTATATTAGTTTCCCAGGGCTGCTGTAACAAAATATCCCAAACTGGGTGATTAAAACAATAGAAATGTATTGTCTTACAATTCTGGAAGCTAGAGTCCAAAATCAAGGTGTTGGCAAGGCAGTTCTCAGTCTGAAACTCTGAGTAGAATCCTGCCTTGCTTGTTCCTGGCTTCCAGGGTTGGCCATGGATGCTTGGAGTTCCTCGCTTGTAGCTGTATCAGTCTAATCTTTACCTCTGTGGTCCCATGGCATTCTCCCCATGCACTTGTCTTTTCAAGGCTTTATTTGAGGATACTATTCGTGATGGGTCCTAAGGGAAAAAAAATGAGAAAGTGAGAAAAATGAGAAACCAGCCCCGTGTTGGATTAGCGTCCACCCTAAGGAACTCTGAATTGATTGTATCTGCAAAGACCCTATTTCCCAATAAGGTCACATTTATAGATACTGGAGCATAGGATGTCAACATATCTCTGTGAGGGACACAATTCAACCTGGAATAAGGGAAGTGCAAAGATTTTATTATAAATAAGTAGAACTGCATTGTATAAAAAGAAACATAAAATAAGCATTATTTTAAAATGACCTGATTACGTCTTATACGTGTCATTACACATGTCATTCTCTCCCATTGGCTGTTATTTCACACTTTTTATTGTGTATTCGCTCAGGCTGGATAGTGAGCTGTCTTTCCAAGGGTAATTTGGCATCCCTTACACTGTGGCGATAACTTGATAGTAAGAACTCAGCAGTTATTATTAATGCTGAAAAGTAATGCTATGACATACTACTGGACATAAATTCAAAGCCTTGCAAGCTTAAATCTATCTATTATACACAGCAAAATTCTATTAGCCGGACGTTGTGGAGGGCGCCTGTAGTCCCAGGTACTTGGGAGGCTGAGGCAAGAGAATCGCCTAAGCCCAGGAGTTGGAGGTTGCTGTGAGCTGTGTGACGCCAGGGCACTCTACCGAGGGCGATAAAGTGAAACTCTGTCTCTACAAAAAAAAAAAGACAAAATTCTACCACAAAGAATTTGACCATAAAATGTAAGCTCTAAAGGGCAGTGCCTGTGCTCAAAGGAGTAGGACACTGGCTCCATATACCGGAGGTGGTGGGTTCAAACCCAGCCCCGGCCAAAAAAAAAAAAAAAAAAGTAAGCTCTAAAAATACAGAAAAAACAGAATTTTAGCCAAAACTACAACCACATTGACAGACTAACTGGAAATATCTTAGGACCAGGGTGAGAAAGTAAAGGAAATCCTTATAATGTCAGGAAAGGGTGAGAGTAGGGCTGGAGAGGCAGCTCTTTAACGTCTTTTTTAAAGCCCTTGACCTAAGCCCACGGTAGTGGGCGTCTGCTTTAGTCTGCCCAGCGTTCCTCTTCCCCGTGAGGAGCCCTCTACGTTGCATGGGTCCTGGCCCGGTTTCTGTGTAGGCCCACCAGGCACAGTGCCTCCCTTCCTTCACCCCTCCCCTCAAAGGTGAAACACAGGGGCCTTTATTTTAAGTCCTGGGCATCTAAGTACGGAGTGGAGTCTCAAAGACGCAGAAGGTGGTTGGAGCAGTCATTTCATCCGCCACGCTCAAAGACACCGACCAAATGTTCTGTTTGTTTACCACTGAGAATCCCAGAGCAATAACCTTGTTGCTGTTCCCAAGGCCCATTGTTTAACTCTTCCTTCTAAAATCTAGCTACCATTTTACCAAATATTATTTTATTTAAAAATTTTAAATTTCAGTGTTTGTTTTTAACTTATTTTTATATTGTTACTTTAAATTAACTATAATTTATTTTCAGTTCTCAATGGAGCCAAGAGTTAGCTTCGGCTACTTTCTATTGCTTATGAAGAAAACTAACCACGGCCAGGCACGTTGGCTCCTGCCTGTAATCCCAGCACTCTGGGAGGCCAAAGCAGGGGGATAACTTGAGCTCAGGAGTTCGAGACCAGCCTGAGCCAAGTGAAACCTCATTCCTATTACTAATAGAAAAATTAGCTAAATGTTGTGGTGGGAGGCTGAGGCTTGAGGATTGATTAAAGCCGAAGAGTTTGAGGTTTCTGTGAATTATGACTCCACAGCACTCTACTCAGGGTGACAGAGTGAGACTCTGTCTCAATAAAAAGAAAGAGGGAAGAGAGACACCTGACAACTACAAAAATACTGGTGGGAAGAACTCGTGTTGCCAAAGCCACCCCACTAATACAATCTGAAACAGCAGTCTGCATTCATGCTGGATAAAATATGTACTCTTGAGGAATAGCGAAGAATATTTGCTGCTATATTTTACCAGCTATATATATGTATTTCCTGATATATTTAAAAAATTTTATTCATGTTGCCCAGGCTGGAGTGCAGTGGCTATTCACAGATGCAATCACAGTACACTACGGGCTTGACCTCCCGCACTGAAGCCATCCTCCCACCTCAGCTGGGACTGCAGGTGCACATCCCAGCCCGATATTTCAAGTTGAGTCATTCCTCCCTTTCTAACCGCCCAAATTGCCAAGGGGTACAAATGAGGGAATCTCTCTTACACTACTTGTAGACACCAATAATCTTCTTTATGTTATTTACCTCATTGTGGTTTTCATGTTATTTAAAAAATATTAAGGAGATTAAAGGAAAGTGCTCCAAAGTTCTCATTAGAGCTATTTCACCAAGGGGCTACTTGACACTAAAAAAAAAAAAAAAAAAACTAGAGTCACTGTATATGATCTTTTCTCTTCAAGCGAGAAAAACTATATTAGCCTAAGGCTTTCATATTGCCCAAGACTAAGTTTATATCTTTTGAGTTCTTCCGATACAATTTGATTTGTATGTACAGGGTATATTGGCAGCTTTTCAAAAACACAGTGACAGTAAATCCAAAATGGTAACTGTTGTGAAATTACAGTGATTCTTTAACATCGTGGTGAGGATCTTGTACTTAAACATAATTCTTTAATGGATTTTGATCAAAGTAAAGGAAATGACATTTACTATGATATTTATCAAGTAGTACATATTATGTGCCTGGAACCACATTAGTTGTTGATTTCCTGCTTATCTTGGGGAGGATTTAAGTCTCTTACACCACTTGTGCCTTAAAGTAAAATATCTAAGCCTAAATAGAGTTTTATTTTTATCATTGGCAGACTACAGGCACCTGCCACAACACCCACCTATTTTTTTTTTCTTTTTTTTTTTTTTTGGTTGCAGCCATCATTGTTGTTTGGCGGGCCGGGCTAGATTCGAATCCGCCAGCTCAGGTGTACGTGGCTGGCGCCTTAGCCCACTGAGCCCACCCACCTATTTTCTTTTTTGTTGCAGTTGTCGTTGTTTAGCTGGCCCGGGCCAGGTTCAAACCCCCCAGCCTCAGTGTATGTGGCCGGCGCCCTACCCACCGAGCCATGGGCACCACCTTCATGTGATTTCTTACCTGCAATACTGTTAAAAGCCAATGGAGCAATTAAAGACAATGAAGCTGTTCAGGTTTGGGGAATAAAATGATTTTTCAACCAAGAATTGTATGCAATTTAAGTATCAGTTACATGTAAGGATAGAAGAAAAACATTTCCAGATAACAAAAATTGGTAAGATTATCTCCCAGGCATTCTCTCCTTAAAGATACTTGAAAGCAGAGGGAATAAGTCAAAGAACAAAGATATGGAATCTGGACAACAGAGGCTCCAACCTAGTGTCTGCCGCAAGGCAGGGAAGCCTCAGAGCAATAGCTGTGCAACAGACCTCGTGAGGCTAAGGCAAGAGAATCGCTTACGCCCAGGAGTTTGAGGTTGCTGTGATGGTGCGGGCGACATAGTGAAACTCTGTCTCAACAAATATATATATATATATACGTATATATATACGTATATGTATATTTTTTCATATAACATAGAAAAGGAGATATTGGCTCGGTGCCTGTGGCTCAAGCGGCTAAGTCATCAGCCGCATACACCTGACCTGGCGGGTTTGAAACCAGCCCAGACCCACCAAACAACAATGATGGCTGCAACCATAAAAAGGCCGGGCGTTGTGGCGGGCGCCTGTAGTCCCAGACACTTGGGAGGTGGAGGCAGGAGACTCGCTTGAGCCTAGGAATTGGAGGTTGCTGTGAGCTGTGATGCCACAGCACTCTATCCAGGGTGACAGCTTGAGGCTCTGTCTCAAAAAAAAAAAAAAGAAAAGAAAAGGAGATATTTATTCAACTAACTGTGGGTGCACCTTTGAAACATGTGTTATGATTCAAAAAGTTTTCTCTGCCTAGAAGGGTACAGCACACAGGATTATAATTGCTGGTGACACCAGATAACATTTGCTTAAACTTCTTAAGGTAAGTGTTCTGTGAAGACCCCATTCAACCCAGACCTTGGAAATGGCTCACTTCCCATTTCAACCTCGGTAATCTTTTGCCCCATGGAGGCAACAGGTGGTTTAGAAAATAGCCAATAGAAAGATAATTCTTGTCCTTCAGGATCTGTGCCAATGGAAAAAGGCGACCTGAAACACAGATCTCAGGCCTGACACGATGAAAATCTAATGCCACAGCTGTCGTCTCTCTGAACTGTCACTCATCATGTTTTAATTTCACAGTTTTGATTTAATCTTTTCTAAATACAGCACTGGATAAATACAGAACAAGACAACAAGAGTTCTCAGCAAAGGAGCCAGGTTGCTATTCGCACCATTCCCCTTCTCCTCCCCCAGCCCTGTGGTGATTGCATCTCCTGGACATACTTTTAGGTTCCTTACAAGCTTCATTCCTAGCTCATAAGCCTATCGGAAACATAGTGATTTGATTTCAGGGTGATTTATTTACCTGTCTTCCCAAGCCAACCAGGATGCTTTTACCAGCCATTTTAACTCATTCAAAGGGAAAAAAATCAGATTTTTCAATGACATACCCTAAGAACCTCTCTTTTCTAAGATCTATAATAAAAAATACTATTATCAGCCATGATGTAGTTATTTTCTTATGAAGCCACCTTTTAAAAAAGCTACATTTAAGTTTTAATTTACATAAAATAAAATGTACCCATTATAGGTATATAATCTTAAAGAATGTACATATCTGAGTAAACCACCATTACAAGATAAAGAGCATTTTCCTCCTCCACAGAAACACATTGCCAAAGGCCCTTTAAAGACCATCCTGCCTTGGCTCGGTGCCCGTAGCACAGTGTTTATGGCGCCTGCCACATGCAGAGGCTGGAGAGTTCAAACCCAGCCTGGGCCAGCTAAACAAGGATGACAACTGCAACAAAAAAAAATAGCCGGGCATTGTGGTGGGTGGCTATAGTTCCAGCTACTTGGGAGGCTGAGGCAAGAGAATCGCTTAAGCCCAAGAGTCTGAGGTTGCTATGAGCTATGATGCCACAGTACTCTACCCAGGGTGACAGTTTGAGACTCTGTCTCAAAAAAAAAAAAAAAAAAAAAAGACCATCCTGCCTCCACCCCAACCACAGGCAACTGGTCTGCTTTCTCTTATGATAGATTAGTTTTCCCCTCTCCAGATTATTCTGTAAACAGTATGTCTTCATTTCCGCTTGGCTTTTAAACTTAGCATAAACTTCTTGAAATTCATCCGTGTTTCGTGCTAATGAATTTGCAACTTGTTTTCTCTTTTTCCCCTACTGAGTTTTATTTCATTTTATGTGTATACTGCAATTTGTTTATCCATTTGGCTGTTGATTGACATTTAGATCATATTCACTTTAGGGCTGTTATAAGTAAAGGTGCTATGGGCATTTGCCTATAGGTCTTTTACGGTATTCATTTTTCTTGGGCAAATATCAAGAAGGAAAAGACTGGGTTGTATGATTACATGTATGTGTAACCTTTTAAGACACTGCCAAGGTTTGCCAGAGTGTTTCTGTAGTTTTAAATTCCCACCAGGGGCTCTGTACCTGTAGCTCAGTGGCTAGGGCACCATACACCGGAGTTGGAGGGTTCGAACCCATCCTGGGCCTGCCAAACAACAATGACAACTACAACCAAAATAAAAAATAGCCGGGCGTTGTGGTGGGTGCCAATAGTCCCAGCTACTTGAGAGGCTGAGGCAAGAGAATTGCTTGAGCCCAAGAGTTTGAGGTTGCTGTGAGCTGTGATGCCATAGTAAGACTTTGTCAATAAATAATAAAATAAATAAATAAATTCCCACCAGGGATGTATGAGCATTCGAGTAACTCCACATTCCCAACACCGCTTGGGTTTGTCAACATTTTAAAATAATTTTAGTGGCTCGGCGCCTGTGGCTCAATGGGCTAAGGTGCCAGCCACGTACACCTGAGCTGGTGGGTTCGAATCCAGCCCAGACCCGCCAAACAACAATGGCGGCTGCAACCAAAAAATGGCTGGGCGTTGTGTGGGTGCCTGTAGTCCCAGCTACTTGGGAGGCAGAGGCAGGAGACTCACTTGAGCCCAGGAATTGGAGATTGCTGTGAGCTGTGATGCCACAGCACTCTACCCAGGGTGACAGCTTGAGGCTCTGTCTCAAAAAAAATAAATAAATAATAAATAAATAAATAATAAAATAATTTTAGTCATTTTAGTGGGTTTGTGGAATTAGAGCATTGTGATTTTAATTTGAGTTTCTTTAAAGGATATTGAACAGTTTTTTATGTGCTTCTTGGTCACTTGAATAGCTTTTTTTTTTTTTTCAGACAGAATCTCAGTTTGTCACCCTCGGTAGAGTGCCCTGGTGTCATAACTCACTGTAACCTTAAACTCTTGGGCTCAAGAGATCCTCTTGCCTCAGCCTCCCAAGTATCTGGGACTATAGGCGCCTGCCACAATGCCAGCCTAATTTTAGAGACAGGGTATTCCTCTTGCTGAGGCTGCTCTGGACCTCCTGAGTTCAAGCAATCCGCCACCTCAGCCTCCCAGAATGCTAGGATTACAGGCATGAGCCACCATGCCAGGCCATGGATAGCTTTTTTATTTTTTGTAAAATATCTGTTTGAATCTTTTGCCAATATCGTTTATTTTTATTTTTATTTTGCAGTTTTGGCTGGGGCCGGCCTTCGAGGAGGTGCTCATGCCACCTCCTTGAGCCACAGGCGCTGCCTGCCAATATTGTTTTAGATTGTTGTTTTTTAATTACTGAGTTCCAAGCGCTCCTTATATATTTGGACTACCAGTCCTTTAGCAGATGTACATGTGTTACAAATATTTTCTTTCAACTTGTGGTTTTCCATTTCGTTTTCTTAATGATGACTTTCCTTCAAAGAACAAAAGTTTTTAATTTTGAGAAAGTTGAATTTATCAACCTCTTTTGTAATTTGTGTCTTTTGTGCTCTAAGAAATAATGGCCTATCCTGAAATTGCAATGATTTTCCTTCATTCCCTCCCTCTCTCTTTTCCCTTCCTTCCTTCCTTTCTTCCTTTTCTTTATTTTTTTTTCTTAAGAAGATTTATGGTTTTAGCTCTTAGATTTAGGTCTCTGGTTGGTATCTAGTTATTTTTGTTTACAGTGGAGTTGAGGTTTTTTTTTTATTTAAATATTCATTTTTTTCTTCTTCAATTGAAGATCTATTTGGGCTTGTTTTCTTGATTTGCTGTTCTATATTTGTACACTGATGTCAATAACAGACCTTCTTCATTACTCTACTTCTATAATAAACCTTGAAATCAGTCAATAGAAGTCTTCCAATTTTGTGTGTGTGTTATTTTTTTTATTTTTATTTTTTTTGAGACAGAGCCTCAAGCTGTCACCCTGGGTAGAGTGTGGTGGCATCACAGCTCACAGCAACCTCTAATTCCTGGGCTCAAACGAGTCTTCTGCCTCCACCTCCCAAGTAGCTGGGACTACAGGCGCCCGCCACAACACCCGGCCATTTTTTGGTTTCAGCCATCATTGTTGTTTGGCGGGCCTGGGCTGGATTTGAACCTGCCAGCTCAGGTGTATGTGGCTGGTGCCTTAGCCCGTTGAGCCACAGGCACCGAGCCAATGTGTGTGTTATTTTTTAAGCAAAAATGTTTCCTAGCTCATTTGCAATCTCATGGAAATTTTATAATTGACTTGTCAATTTTTACAAAAGCCTGAAAAGCTATTGATTCAGATTGTATTGAACCAATTTGGAAAGAATTTCTATCTCCTTTTATTTAAAACTTTTTACACTTCTCTCAATAGCATTTTGAAATTTTTAGTGTACAGGTATTACACATATTTTGTTAATTTATCCCTAAGTATTTCACATTTTTTTGGTGCTGTTGTAAAGGTAATTGTTTCTTTTATTTCATCCCCAATGTATCATGGCTAATATAAATACAATTGATTTTTTAATATTAACATTATATTCTATAAGTTTGCTAAGCTCACTTATTTGTCCCAGTGGTTTATTTATGGATTCCTTAAAATTGTCCACATGCACAGTCATACTGTTTGTGAGGAAATACTGTTTTACTTCTCCCTTTCCAATTTTATTTTTTGAGACAGTCTCATTTTGTTACCCTCAGTCGCCATCATAGCTCACAGAAAGCTCAAATACTTGGGTTCGAGGAATCTCCTTGTCTCAGCTTCCTGAGTAGCTGGGACTATACGTACCTGCCACAAGGACCACCTAGTTTTCTTATTGTTTTTAGTAGAGACAAGGTCTCTCTCTTGCTCAGGCTGGTCTTGAACTTCTGAGCTCAAGCAATCCACCTGCCTTGGCCTCTCTGAATGCTAGGATTACAGGCATGAGTTACCTCTCCCAGCCTCCAGTCTTGCTTTTTATTTCTTTTTCTTATTTTATTGCAATGACTAAGACCTCTGGTAGTGCGTTGAATATATGTAATAAAAGAAAACCATCTCTTGGTTTTTGAGGGGGACATAGTCAATATTTTAATAGTAAGTATGAGGTTGGCTGTAGCTTTTATCAGATTGTGAATGCTCCTTTCTAATCCAATATTTTCTGGGAGTTTTGTCATGAATTGGTGTTGAATTTCTGTATCTATTGAAATGAAAATATGTTTTTTCTCTTCTATTAATACGGTGAAATACATTGACTGCTTTTTTAATATTAAATAAAATTTGGAATCCTGATATTAATGATACATGGCCCTGGTTATGACAATTATGACATTTTTATGTGTTGCAGGATTGATTTGCTAATAGTTGAAGGATTCCCCCCTCCTTTGGTCTATGTTCAGGAGAGATTAATCTGTAGTTTTTTTTTTTAATTAATTAATTAATTAATTTTTATTAATTCTTAGCTGTGTACATTAATGCAGTCATGGGGTACAATGTGTTGGTTTTATATACAATCTGAAATATTTTCATCAAACTGGTTAACATAACCTTCACGGCACCCTTTTAGTTACTATGTTAAGACATTTGTATTCTACATTTAATAAATTGTAGTTTTCTATCTCATGATATCTTATTTGGTTTTGGTACTGACATAACACTGATTTTGTTTAGTGTGTGTGTGGTTTTCCTTTCTTTTTCTTTTTGACAGAGTCTTACTTTCTTGCCCAGGCTAGAGTGCCCTCGCATCAGCCCAGCTGACAGCAATCTCACACACCTGGGTTCAAGTGATCTTCCTTCTTCAGACTCCAGAGTAGCTGGGACTACAGGCACGCACCACAACATTTAGCTATTTTTACTCTTTTTTGTAGAGTTGGGCTCTTGCTCTTACTCAGGCTGGTCTCAAACTTGTGAGCTTAGGGGATACTCCTGCCTTGGTCTCCCAGAGTGCTAGGATTATAGGTGTGAGTCATTGCTCCCAGAAATAATATTGGTTTTTAAAAATGAGTTTAAAATTGTTTACTCCAGGCAGGGTGCAGTGGCTCACACCTATAACCCTAGCACTCTGGGAGGCTGAGGTGGGGGTATTGCTTGAATTCAGGATTTTGAGACCAGCCTGAGGCAGATCTGGCCCCATCTCTAAAATTTGTTGGGTACTGTGACTGCACCTGTAGTCCCAGCTACTTAGGAGGTGGAGGCAAGAGACTCTCTTGAGCCCAAGAGTTTGAGGTTGCTGTGAGCTGTGATAGCCTAGCACTCTACTGACAGTGTCGGAGTGAGACTCTGTCTCCAAAAAAAAAAAAAAATTGTTTACTCCAGTCTTTTATTTTTACTGGCATTGTTTCTTAATTGAATGCCTCATACAATTCACTGGTAGAGCCATCTGGGCCTGCATTTGTGTATGTACGTGTGTGTGCTCATGTATGTGGGAAATCTTAAAATTCTGACTTTAATTTCTCTAATACATATGTGAATATTCAGATTTTCTATTTTTCTTTTAACATTGGGTGATTTGTGTCTTTCAAGCAATTTTTACTTCATCTATCGAATTTGTTGGCACAAAAGGAAGTTTAACATTCTCTCTTCTTATCGTTTTAATGTTTGTAGGGTCTGTGAGCACTATTCCTTTCTTTTATATATTAGTAACAAAGAGTTATACAATATTTGCATTAAGCCAGTTATGTGTCTTTTAAATAAACTAAATGAAGAAATATGTGTGTGTACAAGGTATTATATCTCTATTTGTTCATGTAGGTATTATACAGGGTATCCACAAAGTTCGTGCAATTTAAAATACTCAGTTACTTTAAATTGCATACAAACTTTACAACCCCCTTGTATTTACCATTTCCAGCATTTTTCCTTCTTATCTATAGATTTCAGTTATGATCAATATAGTTTAGTATTTTGTCAAAGATTTGGGCAAAATTTTTAATCAGATTTGGGGGTCTCACTGTCTGTGGTTCCCTTGACTTCAAAGTTACCCTCTCTCACTCTCCCTAAATTTCCTTTTTATCTTTTTTGAGACAGAGTCTCACCCTGTTGCTCAGGCCAGAGTGCCATAATGTCAGCCTTGTTCACAGCCTCAAATCCCTGTGTTGAAGAGATTGTCCTGCCTCAGCCTCCTCAGTAGCTGGGACTGCAGGTGCCCGCCACAAGCCTGACTGGTTTTTCTAGTTTTAGTAGAGGCAGGATCTTTCTCTTGTTCAGGCTAGTCTTGAAATCTCGAGCTAAAGCAATCCTCCTGCCCTGGCCTCCCAGAGTGCTAGAATCACACACCTGAGCCACTGTAGCCAGCCTGGAGTTTGTATTGAGAATTTAGGTCTAAATCCCAGCTACTGGGTCAGCTTTGTATTCTGTCTTCTGCTGTCAGCAAGACCACAGTTTTCTGTCTCAGGAACTTGCATGTTGAAAATTGTCCTTGAACAAAAAAGCCACAAATTGTGATTCTTACCTGCTGCTGTTTTAATCTTTCCAGAGTAAACTATATGTGGTTTCTGGTTTCTTTCCAGAGTCTTTAAACTGTTGTATTTTAAAATAACTATTCTGGGGCGGTGCCTGTGGCTCAAAGGAGTAGGGCACCAGCCCCATATACCAGAGGTGGCAGGTTCAATCCCAACCCTGGCCAAAAACTGCAAAAAGTAAAATAACTGTTCTGTCCAGTTTTTGTTACGATTATCCGTGGAAGAATATACCTGACTGCTTCATACAGCCGTAGCCAGAAACCTGACCCTTGACCTTTTGCCTTTGAGTTTATAATCACATTCTAAAATTGTTTCTCATGTGTGCTTTCAACAGATTGTTTACACCTTTTTTTCATATAGGGATTGAGAACAATACTTTTTTTTTCTGTGTTCTTTAAATGCTTAATTTTGTTCCACATACATTTATTGAATATTCACTTGAATACAAACTTAAGTAAAATATGGCTTTATGTACTTGTATAATGAAGAAAATGATAAATAATGGAGTAAGTATAATGAATTTTGATTGGTCTTATGCTAGAAGTTGTTTTAGGGTACCATGAACAACAATAGATACCAGATTTCAGAGTCTCAGAGGTCCAGAGAAAGTATTTACAAGAATAAGTAACCCTTGAATCAAGTACTAGAAAGTAATTAGATGTTGACCTACCTTTATGAGGTTCTGGTGAAATTCCTTTTCTTACCATAAATTTCTCCATAAATGTAGTGTCCAAATTAAGTAGCCATTTTCAGAGTTTGTACTGCAGAATAAATCATCATAATGAATTGAAAGGGAATAATTATTTATTAAAAACTACAACATGACAAGAATTGTACTGTAGAGATTTTCCATATTTAATTTTATTTAATTCTCTCAATAGCTGTGTGTTATGAGACAAGAAGAAAATGATTTCCAGTTTGCCTGGTGTCAAGCAACTAGTGAGGCATTTATATATATTCCTTCCCCTAGTGTTTTTTGAGCACTAGTTATGTTCCAAGCATTTTATGTGCTGCGTATACAAAGTTTGTATTTACACATAGCAAAGTCCTTGGTCTTATAGAATTTGGAAATCAGATTACAAATTAATAAAGAAATAAATATATAATGTTTTTATTGGAAATAAGTGCTGCAAAGACAAATTAAAGAGGCAAGGAAAGGATATGTTACTATTTGTGGAGAATGGTCAGAAAAGCCACTTTAAGTAAGGAAAAAATTGAGCCAAGACCTGAAGGAAGCAGGGAGAATGCCATGAAAACACCTGGGGGAACAGCATTCAGAAGGCAGAACGGACGGCACGTGCAAAGGTGTGTTCCTTGATGTGTTTGAGGAATATCAAAACGGCCACGAGGAGTGGGCCAGGGAGCGGTGGCTCGCACTTGTAATCCGAACACTCTGGGAGGCCAGGTGGGTGGATCGCCTGAACTCCGGAGTTTGAGACCAGCCTGAGCTAGAGCAAGACCCTATCTCTACTAAAAATAGAAAATGAGCCAGGAGTTGTGGCAGGCACCTGCAGTCCCAGCTGCTCAGGAGGTTGAGGCAGGAGGATCCCTTGAGCCCAAGAGCTTGAGGTTGCTGTGAGCTATGATACAATGGTACTCTACAGTTTCACTCTGTCTAAGGCCAAAGGGTCTGCAGTGGAGTAATATAATGGTAGGAGATAAGGTCAGAATGGCAGGAGCTCGTGTAGGACTTTGTAGGTCAATGAACTTTGGGATAATTGAAAGGAATGAAGTGGGAAGTCATTGGGGGATTTTGAGCATTGGAGAGACGTACTGTGTCTTGTACTTTAGACAGCAGGGGCCAGGGTGGAAGCATGCAGACCACTTAGGAGGGGATCACAGCTGTTCAAGTGGGAGGACCAGCGTGGCAGCAGTGAAGCTGGAGAGAGGGCTTGGGATCTAGATACATTCACATCCTGAGGATAAAGCTGAGGTAGAAGTGTCCTGCAAAAGAAGAGTCAAACTCAGGCCAGTCTAATCCCAAACCCACGCTTCCTCTAAGTCAGGGGAAAACATCTATTTAAAGAAGAAAAGCTAAGGAAAAATGAACAATTTGTGTGGTTAAACTGGAAAGAAACTAAGATAAACCCGGCAATTGGCAAATCCAAATCATTTTAATCACCCAAAATATCTTCAAAGTAAATTTCTCGATGTATCTGCCTAAAGAAAAATTCAGTGTTATGAAAACACGTAATACAGAGATTGTCTGCCAATTTGTGAGTGCTTTGGAATTCTGAGCACATAAAAATACTTCACTCTAAGTCTAGAAAATAACTAAATGTAAAATGAGAAGCATGACAGTCCTATGACATATGAGATGAACAACTATTAGTCCTAATATCCCATAAATGATAAATTTGAAGCCCCTTTGGTCAAATCCAAGAATCAGGGACTAGTATTCTAATTCTGGCTTAGATTCACTCTTTGATTGCTGACTGACTCATGCTCAAGGTTGCTCACCTTTTCATTTTATTTTATTTTTTTATTTTTTTTATTTTTTGAGACACAGCCTCAAGCTGTCACCCTGGATAGAGTGCTATGGCATCACAGCTCACAGCAACCTCCAATTCCTGGGCTCAAGTGAGTCTCTTGTCTCCTGTCTCTGCCTCCCAAGTAGCTGGGACTATAGGCGCCTGCCACAACATCCGGCCATTTTTTGGTTGCAGCCATCATTGTTGTTTGGCGGGCCAGGGCTGGATTCGAACCTGCCAGTTTAGGTGTATGTGGCTGACGCCTTAACCCGTTGAGCCAAATTAACATTTTTGATGCCCGTGACAAACATTTCAAAACACCCATAAGATTACTATGAGAAGAGCCTATACACTGTTAGCAGATTTAGTAAGCTAATTGATTTTTATTTTTATCCTTAAAAGTAGAATGGGAGATTTATGGAATATACAGCTTTTAGGACTTTCTCATTGTTTATATGCCTTAAAAAGCAACTTCATAGACAGAAAAATATTTAGGTGAAAAAAATAGATTAATGAATGTATTAGCCCACATTACTGAAATAATCTCCTATTTAATTCAAATTGTGAAGGAAATATGAACAGAACAATTCAGTTTTAGGACGTAGAGACTGGGTGGGAAGCTTTTTCAGAGTCCATTTAAGTAATGCATGAACTGCTATAAAAATTAATAATAGATCAGTAAAATTTTGAGGACCAAATAGGAGTTTTCATGGTTTGCCGAAATCTGTTTAATCTAAGTTTGAAATATATCTATTTTTGGACATTTCCAATAATTCTAATACATACAGCTTCTAGAGTGCTTCCTGTAATTGCTAAAATAGTGAGAAATAGAGAAAGATTTTAGTAAAGATAAAAGATAAAATACATGTATTTGTGTTCACTCTCTCTAAAATCTCATGGGAATGACAGAAAAGTGGTTTAAAATGAGGAACAAACCCACAAGACAAAAAAGACAAGGAGGGTTCAGAAAAAAATTGGCAACTGAAAAGCAGTTACGGAAGCAGGAACTACCTATCAAAAGTTTGGAAAGCAACTGTGAGGAAAGCTGAGAAGCAAATGCATTTTATTTCGGATTTCCTAAAGGCTCCAATTGTCAGCCCTGGGTCCTTTTGCACTGTGGTGAATGTGAGGCTGTGGAGAGGAGAATGCGCTGAAGGTGGTCATGAGATGCAGCTGGATCGTCCACCCCAGAGTCCTCCGACTCTGCGGAACGATCAAGGGCGCATCTCCGGGAGGACAGACTGTTGGTTTATCTATCATAGAGAGGGCATTGGAAATGGAAGACACTAAGGGAAGTTGACGCTGAGAGGTCCACACTAGGAACAGTGGAATTAAGTGAGCGTGAGTTACAGGACCCACATCTTCCCTCCCCTTGGTTCCCAGAATGCGCTCTCCCCAACTCTACCCTTTAGAAAAATCACCTCTGGGGATTCTGATCAGCCAAGAAGCCTTCAAGGTTCTGATGTCAGCGTTCCTTCCATGAAATGGGCCACTAAGTTCACCCACAAAGAGTGACCCACCATGCACCATAACCCGGAGATGCTCAGAGCTGTTCACCGGCCCTTAGAAAATCCAAGGTCATTCACCATCTGAGAGGATCCTCGGATGCAAAAGACAAAAATGGAAACAAGCAGATTAAAGAACATGGAAGAGATGGACAAGGGAAGAAAATAGAAATAGCGGTCAGGCGTGGCAGCTCACACCTGAAATCCCAGAACTTTAAGAGACCAAGATGGGAGGATTGCTTGAGGCCAGGGGTTCAAGAACAGCCTGAGCAGAACATTAAAATTCCATTACTACACTTTTTGTGTCCTCTTCTCTCATCCTCCCATCCAAGTTTAGTTCAACCAGTATTCACGATTTACATTATTATGACTATGTAAAGGCTGTTCCCAGTAAAGACACGGAGAGTTTTCGAATTTTTTTCTTTCCCACATCACTTTTTGTTTTCCTTGGAGTTAGTTTTGTCTTCTTCATTTGTGAAACTGGGAAGTCCAAGGGTTGACCTATTTCAGGCACTTTTGATTCAAAGACCGTCATTAAGACATGACCCCCCCATTGGCTCTTTTCTCTTCCGAGTAGGCTTCGTTCTCAGGCAGGCATTTCCAGCACACAGGTGACAAGCAACTCCATCCTGCATGCCGACAGTGTAGAAACCTCGGTAGGTGAAGAAAGCCTTTTCCTCAACAGGTCCTGCAGGAGAACCCGTCTCTCACCCAAGAAGACGCGCTGCTCTTCTGTTCTCATGACTCACCGGTCTGAGGATGGCATCAGTTTTGTCTCAGCTTCCAGGGTTGAGAAAGAGGGAAGGGGTCTGGACAGACAAAAAAAAAAGAATAGGTTTTTAAAAAATTGAATGCATTTTGACATTTGTGTATGTAACTAGATTATAGCTCAAACTCAGAAAAATTTGTACTCGAATTTCACAGGCTAGAAAAGACAAGAAGTGTTCGTTCAGTCCTTTCTTCTGGTTTAATCATGGTTAAAGCTAAATTATTCCAGATTTAGCATTCAGAATTTACAGATGTTGAGCTCTATTGATGATGCTTTTTGGTCGAGGAAACACTATAGAATTTATGTTTTTTAAGCTTAAAATGGTTCAGGGAATGACAGCATTAGTATTTTATATTGGAATTCAGGGATTTTGTATTGATACTCAGAAAGCAGAAATTTATATATAAATCAAAGTCAGAATGCCATGAATTTTGGCATCTTTTAACATTACAAATATGTTTTTCTGCAATTCATTCGATCTTTTAAATGTGGGGTTTGTTTGTTTATTTTTGAGACAGTATCTTGCTCTCTCGCCCAGTAGAGTGTGGTGGTGTGGCCATAGCTTTGCTGCTAGTCTACGTTTTTATAAATTAGATCACTGTAGATGTAAGGGAAGAAAAGGATATCTAAAAAGAGATACAAAATACGCGTAAATAGGCTTGGCGCCTGTGGCTCAACGGGATAAGGCGCTAGCCACGTACACCTGAGCTGGCAGGTTCGTATCCAGCCTGGCCTGCCAAACAACAATGACGGCTGCAACCAAAAAATAGCTGGGCATTGTGGCGGGCGCCTACTTGGGAGGCAGAGGCAGGAGACTCGCTTGAGCCAGGAATTGGAGGTTGCTGTGACCTGTGATGCCACGGTACTCTAT
>CAUYRH010006274.1:0-40730 GCA_963574655.1 Perodicticus potto
TCCACCAAATCGCTGTGCATTGCCAAGTGCTCATCCACTTCGACAATTCACTCTGCGAAAGGTCCAGTACTCCCTCCCTCTCACCTGCTGACTGGAGAGTGATGAACTACGGAACCGTCGCTGCCGCCATCTTCCAGAACCTTATAAATATGTAAATTTTAGAACCAGAACAATAACACATGAAAATTTCACTTCTTATATGTAAGACAATTGAAGATGACAAGAGAAGAGGCCATGAACTTGCAAGAAAGATCAATGGAATATTTCCAACACAAAGAACAGAAAGGAGAAAAGATGAAACAAAACAAACTCTTCTAACTTGCTAGCAGGAGTGAATAATACTATAACAATTTGTCAGTTTCTTATAAAGTTAATCATAGAGTTACCCAGTGGCCTAGAAATTACACTGCCAAGTTTGTATTCAAGAGAAATAGAAGCACAGATTCACAAAAAATGTTTGCATTTGAGTGTTCATAGCAAAGTTATTCAGAATACATGAAAACTTAAAACAACCCTACTGGCCACCTCAGATAGATGAATAAACAAATATTAGTATATTTATACAAACAATACTGCTGATAATCAACAACAACAAAATATAGAATCTACTGGTACAATACATGGCATGAATGAATTTCAAAAACATGCCAAGCAAAAGAGTACATGTAGAGTACGCTTTGAGTACAAACTCAAGAGCTTTCAGGCCCAGCTTAAAAGAGTACATACAGTTGGGCAGCGCCTGTGGCTCCAAGGAGTAGGGCGCTGGCCTCATATGCTGGAGGTGGTGGGTTCAAACCCAGCCCTGGCCAAAAAATAAACTGCAAAAAAAAAAAAAAAAGAAAGTGTACATACAGTGTAGACAGCAGGATGTGAGATGGCAGAGCCCTCACAGCCTGGGGAACATTCAGAGAATGAACCCCCAACTGCTTCTCCTCTGTTCCCCAAACAGCCATTTTCCCTTCTTCCTGCTCCCCCTGCCAGAAGTCACGCAGCCCGTTCTTTATCCAGTTAACTGTGCAGAGACCCTTGAGATCTCTCCCTTCTTTCTCCTTGTCCTATGCTAACAAAGTTAAGTAGTAACCACTAAGTCACATGGTTCTTTATTTTGTCAACTGTGCTGGGATCCTCGTGATCTTTCCCTTCTTACTTCTTGTCATATGTTCACGAAGTTGAGTACAAACCATTAACAAGACGGTTTGTCTTTGTTAAAGTCATTTACGTTTGTCTATTGTACTGTAAGACCAAGACTATGTCTTTTGTTTATGCCATTTCCCCATGTTGTCTATACAACATCCCCCTGGACAACCCTGTACAGATACTGTAAAATAAAGCTGATTTTGTGCGTTGGTGCTGGCTGCAGCCATCAGCTCAGTCAGTCCTCCCGGCCCCATCCTTTGTTTCCGTGTCTTCTCTTGTGAAGTATTTTCCCCATTCCCCACCAATTCCACTCTGGTTCACTCCCCTTTGCCGCGTTGGTGTGCGACAATACAGTGTGACTCTGTTTATGTGAAGTTCTAGAATAGGCAAAACTAACATGATGGTAGAAATTCAAACTGTGGTTTTGGGGATGGGTCATGGAGGGAGACAGACTGGAAAGACCTAAAGCTCCTGGGATGATGAAATATCCTTTGCCTTTACTGAGGTAATGACCACACAGGTATGAATATAGTTCTAAGGTGTCATATTATATACTTAAAATGTGTGCATTATATTGCATGTTACTTTTGTAACATAATATTCACTCAAATTTTAACTTTAGACTGATTTTGAAGACTGAAAGATAAAATGCATTAAATTCCATTCAGATGTGTACTTATTTTCAAAAGTAGAATTTAGAAGTGAAAGAAAGCATACCCTTGTTTAGGGTACAGTTTTCTATAAAGTTTGTGGTATAATCTATGCTGTAGATAACCTTGAACAACTAAATACTTTCATTTCTGTGTTAAATTTTGATAACACAGAGATTTCTTCAGCTGCATTATTATAATTGTAAAATAATCTATCATAGCAACAATTTTCCAAGGCAGGAAAAAAAAAGATTGTCAAAATATAGAAGATAAAAATATACACATTAAGTATCCTTTATCCAAAATGCTTCAGATCAGAAATATTTCAAATTTAGGATATTTTTTCAGATTTGGGAACATATACATAATGAGATATCTAGGAGAGAGGCCTGAAGTGTAAACAAGAGATTTATTTATGATTCACATACACCTAAAAAGGTACATCTCAGCTGAAGAAGGCAGAGGTCCTGTTTTCTTGGAGACCACAAATAAACCGTGTAGTGTGCTTGCATTTTGATTATAACTTGCCACACAAAGTCAGGTGTGGATATTACGTTTGTGGCAACAGGTCAGCACTCAAAGATTTTCAAATCTGGGAGTTTGATTTTCAAATTAGAGATGTTCAATTTCTGTGTGTGTGTGTGAGAGAGAGAAGGATTTCTAAAACAGACTCACCACTTTCTATACAACTGATGTCGAACTAAATGTCATATTTTAAGATGCTGAATTAATTAAGATGCATTCTGTTTTTGCTAAAAAACCAAATGAGTGCCTTCTAAGAACTGGACCTTTGGGGATAACTGGTTGATAGTTTAATTTTTAATTGGTCTCTTGTCACTTTTTATTTGCTCAATTATGTCTGTATTCCATGTTGCTGGGCTGCAAAACTGAGTTTTCACTGGGGTATGAATGTGTGTGTGTGTGTGTGTTCATTCCAATTTTTTGAATTCAGGGCTAAGTTGATGCAAAAATCAAACACGCAGATTTCTTTGCCACAACTTTTCATTTCTTTGCATATAAGATTATAACACATTGTTGATTGAGGCCACTAAATACTTTGATGAAAAGATAAGTTGGTATGAATAAATGTAAAAAGTTAGTTTTCTCCTTAGTTTTCTGGGGAACATCTCTGGGGAAAGATGAGTCAGATGCTTATTCCAGGGTTAGACTCCTCAGTACAGCAAGACCTGTGGCTTTTCCTTCCCCACACTCATCACACAGCCCCAGAGCCATTCCTCCTCCTCCCCAGCTCTGGAGGGCCCAGTTTAGTCTCTGATGTGGTATGGATTCTCAGTTTGACAGTATCAACAGGTGGGGCCTTGAGGGAGTGATTAGGTCCTGAGGGCGGAGCTTGGACACAGCCTTTGCCCCTTTGACCCCTCTCCCTCCAGCCTTGTGAGGCCCTGGTGTTCAAGGAAGCATTCCAGAAGCCCAGACCATGGCCCTCCCCAAATCAACTGAGTGGTTTAAAAACAAACTCTTAAAACCACTTGCAAATGAATAGTAAAAGGAAAAGAAATAAAGGGAAAGACTAAGGAAATACTATGTAAATTAGGATATTTAAAACCATGCCATCTTCATCAGCATAATCAGCTCCTGAGAAATTGCAATCTACAGATTTGAAGGTGGAGACTCAGTAAAAAGCCCTGGCTGCCGCTGAGCTGGCCTACTTCACACATTCCCCCAGGCAAGGACCACGACTCAGGCCACTGGGAGGACACACAGCTGGCAGTGCAGGCTACTTCACCTCGCATTAAAATCACAGGATTCAGGAAGATTTGGGGTAAGGAGATTTATAAGAGGAAACATTGCTGGAACTCTATAATAATTTGTGGTAAATTTACAGGTCAGCCACGAAGTGAGAAGTGAGAAGTGAGACTTGAATGAATTGCCCAAGACATGCCCCTAACTTGATTCACTCTGAACACGCTGCCCACAGGAAACATTGGAAATTCCCATCCAGAGACTGGGAAGGATGAAGGGGGTGGTGGTGAGTAAAGAGGGGTCAGTCAGTACAAACACTGTTAGATAGAGTAGGTAAGTTCTCAGCTTGAATAGCTGAGTAGGGTGACTATAGTTAACAAGGTATTATATTGTTCAAAATAGCTGTAAGAGCAGACAGAAAATGTTCCCAATATGTAGAAATGAGAAATGCTCACGTGGTGATTACACTAGATACCCCAACTTGATCATTACACATGTGCCACATAAATATGTACAAATATACCAAAAATGTTTTTCTTTTTTCTTTTTTTTATTAAATCATAGCTGTGTACATTAATGCAATTATGGGGTACAATGTGCTGGTTTTATATACAATTTGAAATGTTTTCATCAAACTGGCTAACACAGCCTTCATGGCATTTTCTTAGTTATTGTGTTAAGACATTTATATTCTACACCTAGTAAATTTCACCTGTACCCTTGTAAGATGCACCATAGGTGTGGCCCCACCAATTACTCTCCCTCCACCCATCCTCTCTCCTCCCCTCCCTCACCCTTTTCCCCTTCTTCTTGGGCTATAATTGGGTTATAGCCTTCATAAGAAAGCTGTAAATTGGTTTCATAGTAGGGCTGAGTACATCGGATACTTTTTCTTCCATTCTTGAGATACTTTGCTAAGAAGAATTTGTTCCAGCTCCATCCTTGTAAACATGTAATAGGTGAAGTTTCCATCTTTCTTTAAGGCTGCATAGTATTCCATGGTATACATGTACCACAATTCAATCCATTCATGGGTCGATGGGCACTTGGGCTTCTTCCATGACTTAGCAATTATGAATTGGGCTTCAATAAACATTCTGGTACAGATGTCTTTGTTATAATGTGATTTTTGGTCTTCTGGATATATAACTAGTAGAGGAATTGTAGAATCAAATGGCAGGTCTATTTTTAGATCTCTAAGTGCTCTCCAAACATCTTTCCAAAAGGAATATATTAGTGTGCATTCCCACCAGCACTGTACTAGTGTTCGCTTTTCTCCACATCCACACCAACATCACCGGTTTTGGGATTTTGTGATGTGGGCTAATCTTATTGGAGTTAGATTATATCTCAAAGTACTTTTGATATGCATTTCTCTGATGATTAAGGATGATGAGCATTTTGTCATATGTCTTTAGGCCATGTGCCTGTCTTCATCAGAGAAGTTCCTCTTCAAGTCTCTTGCCCACCCTGAGATGGGATCACTTGTTCTTTTCTTGCTCATACGTTTGGGTTCTCTGTAGATTCTTGTTATTAAAACTTTGTCAGAGACATAACTTGCAAATATTTTCTCCCATTCTGAGGGCTGTCTGCTTGCTTTACTTACTGTGTTCCTGGCTGTGCAGAAGCTTTTTAGTTTGATCAGGTCCCAGTAGCGTATTTTCCATGTTGCTTCAATTTCCCAGGGGTTTTTCCTCATAAAATATTCACCCAGGCCAATTTCTTCAAGAGCTTTCCCTGAACTTTCATCTAGTATTTTTATAGTTTCATGTCTTAAGCTTAAATATTTAATCCAGTGAGAGTCTATCTTAGTTAATGGTGAAAGGTGTGGGTCCAGTTTCAGTCTTCTACAGGTTGCCAGCCAGTTCACCCAGCACCATTTGTTAAATAGGGAGTCTTTTCCCCACTGAATGCTTTTAGTTGGCTTATCGAAGATCAAATGATGGTAAGTAGCTGGGTTCATCTCTTGGTTCTCTATTCTGTTCCACACATCTGCTTCCCTGTTTTTGTGCCAGTATCATGCTGTTTTGATCACTATCGATTTATAGTATAGTCTGAGGTCTGGTAGTGTTATTCCTCCTGCTTTGTTTTTATTTCTGGGTAATGTCTTGGCTACTGGAGGTTTTTTTCTGATTCCATATAAAAGGAAGAATTATTTTTTTGAGATCTTTAAAGTATGACAGTGGAGCTTTAATAGGGATTACATTAAAATTGCATATTGCTTTGGGTAGCATGGACGTTTCAACAATGCTGATTCTTCCCAGCCAAGAGCATGGTATGTTTTTCCATTGTTTTTTTTTTTTTTTTTGTTTTTCCATTGTTAACATCTTCAGCTTTTTCTTCTCCTAGAGTTTCATAGTTCTCTTTATACAGATCTTTCATTTCCTTTGTTAGGTAAACTCCCAAATATTTCATCTTCTTTGGCACTACTGTGAATGGAATAGAGTCCTTGACTGTTTTTTCACCTTGACTATTGTTGGTATATATAAAGGCTACAGATTTATGAGTGTTGATTTTGTAACCTGAGACGCTGCTATATTCTTTTATCACTTCTAAGAGTTTTGTAATTTCCTTCTTAATCTCGTCTATAACTCAGCTATCATTCAGCATAAAGTTATTTAGCTTCCATGTTTTTATATGAGTATGCATATTCCTGTTGTTATTGAGTTCAACTTTTATTCCATGATGGTCCAAGAAGATGCAAGGAATTTCTATTCTTTTAAATTTTCTGAGGTTAGACTTGTGACCTAAGATATGATCAATTTTGTAGTATGTTCTGTGGGCTGATGAGAAGAATGTGTATTCCATTTTATTAGGATGAAATGTTCTATAGATGTCTGTTAAATCCAAATGTTGAATGGTTAAGTTTAAGTCTAAAATTTCTTTGCTTAGCTTCTTGTTGGAGGATCTATGCAACACTTCCAAAGGAGTGTCAAAATCTCCCAACTATTATGGAGCTGAAGGAAATCAAGTTGCTCATGTCTGTTGGTCTTTCTTATAAATTGAGGCACATATTTGGGTGCATAAATATTAATAATTGAAATCTCATCATATTGAGTTTTACCCTTAACAAATATAAAGTGACCATCCTTATCTTTCCTTACTTTTGTTGTTTTAAAGCCTATTGTATCTATGAATAAAATTGCAACACCTGCTTTTTCCTGCTTTCCATTTGCCTGGAATATAGATGACTATCCCTTCTCCATGAGTCTATATTTATCTTTTAAGGAAAGATGAGATTCTTGCATGCAACAGATATATGGCCTGAGTTTTTGTATCCAGTCAGCCAACCTGTGCCTCTTTAGAGGACAATTTTAGCCATTCACATTATTGATAAGCCTGGTAGAATTTTGGGTATCAATTTTTTCGAAAATCCAGTAGACATTTTTAATCCTTTCACCACTGTGGAAGTTGGAATTTGATCAAAAGTTTCTGAGTGAGTTTACTTTTGTGGTGGAGGATTGTGCTGGTCATTATGGAGGATAGGTCTGAGAATATCCTGGAGCGCTGGTTTTGTTATGGCAGATTTCTTCAACATGTGAATGTCATTAAAGTATTTAATTTCCCCATCATAAATGAAACTCAGTTTACCTGGATGTAGGATCCTGGGTTGAAAGTTATTTTTTTTTAGGAGATTAAAAGTCGATGACCACCCTCTTCTAGTTTGAAATGTTTCAGCATAGAGATCTGCATTCATTCAAATATTCTTCCCCTTGTAGGTTATGGTTTTCTTACCTCTGACCGCTTTCAGAATTTTCTCCTTCATATTAACTTTAGTGAAGTTAATTATGATGTGTCGGGGGATATCTTATTTGGGTTGAGTCATATGGGGTTCTAAAACTCTGCTATCTGAATTTCAGAATCTCTTGGCATGTCTGGAAAGTTAGCCTTAATAATCTCATGAAGAAGAGCCTCTGTGCCTTGGGAAGCAACTTTGTCACCTCCAGGGATTCCTATAAGGCAAATATTAGTTTTCTTTGAATGATCCCAGAGCTCTCTGAGAGAATGATCCACTTTTGCTCTCCATTCTCTCCATTTCTCTTCCTCTTTGAGAGTTTGGGAGCATTCAAAAGCTTTGTCTTCAATGTCAGAAGTCCTTTCTTCTGCTTGCTCCATTCTGTTACTGACAGATTCTATTGTATTTCTCAGATCTCTGAGGGCTGAAAATTCTTCTCTCAATGTGTCAAAATCTTCGGTTATTTTGTTTTTGAATTCATTGAATGTTTGAGACAACTTTTGAAATGCTCCTTGAATTTCTAATTCCAATTTTACCTCCATTCTATTAATCTTATTTGCAATCCAAATTCTGAATTTGATTTCTGACATCTCATCCATTTGTTTATGAATGGGATCTTCAGTTGTGTCTGCCATATCATTCCTTGGGGGAATTGATCTACTCTGGTTATTCATGTTACCAGAGCTTTTCTTCTGATTCTACCCCATGATTATTTTACACCATTTGGCTAGATGAGCAGATAAGATGAAGTTGGGTTGGGGGGCTCCTGGAGTAATGATTAACCAGCCCTTTCCCCAAGAACTGGGACTAGTGTCTGTACCTTTTTCCTTAGAGCTTTGCATACAGTGCTATGACCTGAGACACTGGCAACTTACTTCATGTAGTGGGGCACTGTCTTGTTTTCAGTTGATCTCTGTCCTACACTAGTGAATCAGTTACTCTGTGTTCAAAATATCTCCAGGGGTGTGAGCCCTATTATTCCCACTGCTGCTCTGTGCCACCAGGCACTGCCTCTCCCTCTCCTGTACGGTTCCATCAGTCCTTACCCCCATGTGGCAGAATCAGCACAGACCTGCAACAGCCCATGCCCTGTCCATATCTCTTGAGAAAATGCCCAAGAATCTGGACTCCAAGGGGGACAGGCTTCCAGACCTCAGGGTGACAGTGGAGGGGAGTGCTGGGAGTTCAGAATTGCAGGTAGAGAATATGTACAGTTTTATATAGTTTCATGCCTTGCAGGAGAGTGCCATGGCACCCTAGTAGGAGTTTTTTTGAAAGAAGTCTAATGGGCTTACATACTCTGCTACAAAGCCTGGCTACACCATTTCCATACTTCTCCATGGAAGACTCTGGTAACTGAAGAATTCCTTGCTGCCAGCCTCTCGTCCTTGCAGGATAGCTTCCAAATTCCATCCAATTATAGTGTCATGGAAAAGTCCCCCTCAGATCACCCTCTTGCTTTAGTGTTAAACACAGGTTGAAGACCAAATTCCTTTGCATGGCACAAAAGATCCTTTAAAATCTGCTTCCTATTACCTTTGTGTTCCATCTTTCTGACCCTCAACTGCACACATTCCTGCTTTTAGTCCTTCTGCCCCACCTGCGTCCTGCTGTTCCCTTATTGTCTAATCTCTTACTCTGAAAGAATTTCAAACCAGATTGAATGGCATCTTTTATCAGCATCTCACTGTGCACCTTCCATCTCTCAGCCCTGTGCTTCCACAGCATTTAATCCCCACCTCCCTCATGCCCTCTCCATACCTAAGCCCTCCCCACACCACCCCACAGCTCCCTGCCTCCTGGTACTGTCAGTCCCTCCATTGCAAGGATGCTGTTTTCTTCACTGGGGCTCCCGCCCCAGCACAGGGCTGCATGCAAGCAAATGTACAGTATAATAATGACGCTGACAACCAAAATGATGTTATAATAAAATATCTATATTTATTGATTGCTTATGATGCAGTGGGAACTAGGCCAAGTATTTGATGGATTTTATGTAATTTAATCTTTGAACATCTCTGAGAAGGAAGCACTACTTTCTCATTTTACAGGTGTTCTGAGATTCAAAACTGTTTAAAAATTTTTCACAAGCTCTCAGTAGTAACTTACGGTAGAACAGAGATTTAAGTATATCTCTATGAATCCCAAAATCAATGTCCTTTCCAACAGAAACTTGCAAATTCAGCATACATGATACTTTGCTTTGTTTTAAATATATTATACATTTTTGCATTTTGATAGTCCATATACACAAGACAAATTCTAGGGATACAGAAATAGAGAGTGCCAAAAAATATGTACATATTTTAAGAAAGGAAAAAAGTTTGGCGGTACCTGTGGTTCATCGAGTAGGGTGCCCGCCCCATATACTGAAGGTGGCCGGTTCAAACACAGCCTCGGATGAACTGCAAAACAGAAAAATAGCCATGTGTTGTGGCGGGTGCCTGTAGTCCCAGCTACTCAGGAGGCTAAGGCAAGAGAATCGCCTAAGCCCAGGAGTTGGAGGTTGCTGTGAGCCGTGTGACACCACAGCACCCTACCAAGGGAGATAAAGTAAGACTCTGTCTCTACAGAAAAAAAAAAAAAGAAAGAAAGAAAAAAAGGTGATTAATTTTTTTTTTAATTTCCTTGCTTAGATTTTATTTTTATTTCTTTGCTTTTTTTTTAAGACATAGTCCCACCCTATACCTTGAGCAGAGTTCAATGGTGTCATAGCTTACTGCAACCTCAGACTCGGGGTGTGGGCATCCCGCTGCCCCAGCCTCCGGAAGCCACTGGGATTACAAGTGCTGATGGTGGCACCCAGCTGGGTTTTTTCTATTTTTTTAGGAATCAGATTCTTACTCTCTCTCAGGCAAGTCTCGAACTCCTGAGTGCAAGCAGTTCTCTCTCCTCAGCTTCCCACAGTGCTGGGATTACAGGTGCGAGCCACGGTGCCCGGCAGTTGAATAAACTTTTAATACTCAAGTCACATTTGACTTCAGCAATTGTAAAAGGTACAAGATACAATATACAAGATAATAAAGATTATCATTATTTAGGTTATGGTTACAGTTTAATACTGTTTTTTTCTTTTCTTCTTCTTTTTTTTTGAGACAGAATCTCAAGCTGTCACCCTCGGTAGAGTGCAATGGTGTCACAGTTCACAGCAACCTCAAACTCTAAGCAATTATCTTGCCTCAGCCTCCCAAGTACCTGGGACTACAGGCACCCACCACAATGCCTGGCTATTTTTGGTTGTTGTTGTAGTTGTCATTGTTGTTTGGCTGACCAGAGCAGGGTTCCAACCTGCCAACCTTGTTGTATATGGCCGGTGCCCTACCCACTGAGCTACAGGTACCGCCTGCTTTTCCCTTTCTTAAAATGTGTACTATATCCTTGGTTTTGCAAAGAAGGGTGTAATACTAGCAATTGGCCATATAATTTATAAATAATTTTAAAACATCTCTAAAAGAGTTCACATTAATATACTTTAATATAGAAATAATTTTTAACCTGCAGTAGTTAGCCTACCACAGACAAACTTATTAATGAAATATTTCTTCTTCTGTTTTTCTTTTTTTCTAAAACATTTTAAGGGCGGACACTTGGTGAGCATTAGAAATGAGCAAGGTTATCTCCTGAAAATGTGTATACTTATAGCTTCAAAGAAAATGTGAATCTTAGATCCAAAGAAAGAAACACGACACTTCACTGAGAGGTATTAAGGATGCGGTGAAAAGGTCTCAGCTTAAATTCTGACCCTACGTTCAGAACTATTTATTCTCTAGACAAAAAGTAATTTGTTTTCATTTTCACTACACTGCTCTACCTAAGAAGGTCTATGTGATGGAACAATTTGTTTTACGGCTTTGATCAGAATGTTTATAACAACAAAAGGGCTCTGCTTGGATTACCACGGAAGATGCAGATGAACAGACAAGGCCCGCTTACCTCTCCTCTCCCACCCCGGATGGAGCAAGTTCACAGGAGGCGCACAGTGTGCATTTGTGTACACAGGTGGGTCGACACAGGGGCAGAAGGAGGATTTCAGCTTCTGGAGAATTCTTCCTTTATCAGTCAACCAGTCTCTGCCAATAATAATTACTAAAAGCTCTGAAACAGCACCCCCAAGAAACCAAATTCCAAAGGGCCCTAAAAATGCCCTTTAACATTCTCCGCTCTCCTAAGAATGCTCAAATCTAGGCAAAATTTGCACACTTACTTTTTCAGCTTTTGTCTAACTTTTGAATCTTTAATTTCATTCTGAAGAGCCTCAAAGTTCTCAATAGAAGTCAAATTACAGAATACTCTGAAGTCAACATAGGGCGGGGTCCCTTGGTTTCGGCAGCTCTGAACGTTGGTGGCGGCCACATCTAGGGCCGCAGAGTGGGCGGTGGCCAGCGGCTTCTCCCTGAGCTCAAGGCTGACCAACCAAGGGGGCACTGGCCATCTGGCCACCACGCAGAAGAGCCCTGGGCAAGCGGGTCCACCCCGTCTTCCCTGAGGACTGACAGGCGGCCTTCAAGAGTCTCACCGAAGGTGTCATTCGGTCGGTAAAGAACAGGATGGTTTAGCGTGTGGCCAAATCTGAAAGCTGCGGTGGCGACAGTGTTAGTGATGCCGTGTTCACGCTGCGCAGGAGCCCTGGTTCTCTCTCAGAACCATCATGCCAGGGCCCCTGGGATCTTGGCAGCCTGTGGCTGTAGGTGACGTGCTGCACCTGGGCACCCAGGATCCTCCTGACTTCAGGATACAGGGTGTCTCCGTCCCACCAGGTGTTCAGGGCCGACAGTTGGGTGGCCTCCCTGTTGTGTTCACAGACCCACAGCGTGTGCATGGCTGTCACCTGAGCCACCTGCTCACTGGCCTGGTGGTCCCCAGCCTGCTCTCCTGCTCCCATCCTGCGCAGGCCGAGGCCAGGTCTGTAGAGAAGAGTGGTGAGGGCTTTCGGGAAGTGGACCACGGCAGGCCTGTCCCCAGGAGTCCCTGAGGCACAGAGTGGTCTCTGAGAACCTGGGATTCCCGCTCCAAGCTCCCATAACGTTGGAGCCATCCAGGTAGCCGTGAGCTGGTTCATCAGCTCTCGAGGGTAGACTGACCAAGTCATCTGGGAGGTCACGCTGCTGCACACCTGGCTGGAGAATGTGAAGATGTGCAAGGTGCCAGGGTGCTCCGGGGCTCGGCCTGCAGCATGGTGATGGGGAAGCCGAGAGGGTCGCTGGTGCACACAGAGCTGAGAAGCGGGTGGTGCTCCGCGCAGGCACCGTGTGGACCAAGTTGTGTCCAGAAACTGCCCCCACTGCATGAGCTTGTGCATGTGCCTGTGGTGGGTGGTGACGGCCCCTGTGTGCGCCAGCCTGAGCCCGGGGAGAGGCCCAGGGCTCGGGGCAAGTGGAAGCTGTCCGGGTAGCAACAGGTACATGAAGTCATGGAGGCCGCGCCCAGGTGGAGGCTGCGGGGATAGCAAGCCACTGAGTGTTCAGGGCAGGTGCCGTGGGCTGTGCATCCAGATAAATTGGCGCTGAGGCCACGGGAGTGCGGGGACACCAGGTAGTGGGAGCGGAATTCTGAGACGCAGAGCGGTCCTAAAAGTCCCTGGCGGGTGGCCTCGGAACTCGGGGCTGTGCCAGCTCCCCACCCACCTGGGGCACGCAAAAATCTTTCTTGCCTCCAAAAATATTTCTTTAGGTAGCAACAGAAAGGTATAATACAAAGGCAGGGAAAACAGTTCTTAGTGTAAGGTACTGCCAAAAGACAGTGGTTTCGCTGTGCATTGTGTAAATAGCGCCTACTCCAGAAGGCGCAGAATAGGGGTAGACCCGTGGGCCAGCTCCCGAATGGCTTCTCACGACACCTGTAAGAGTTAGGCAACCCTGCCCCCCAGAATTGTTCTGTTGACTTTTTATTTGCTTCCTTCCATAATTCTTTCTTCCTGATTTTGTGCTTTTAGTGGACAAGGTTAAAGACATGTGGGTGAATATTAACCTACAACCACAACTTTCTGAACTTTTACAAGCTGTCACTGCCCGGGAAGTGTATAAACCAGGAAGCCCCTAGAAACCTGACTTTTAACAGGGCAGAAAATTCCATCGTTGTCTGACTACAAAAACTGCTCACTACACTGGCTAACTAAGAGTTAGGATCCCTTTTAATTCTCAGAAACCGGCTACTAGGAGCTGGACCACTGGACCACTGCTTTTTTTTGCAATTTTTGTCCAGGGCTGGGTTTGAACCCACCACCTCAGCATGTGGGGCTGGCACCCTACTCCTCTGAGTCATAGGCGCCACCCTGGACCACTTCTTTATCTTCATTGACCCGTTTCTAGCTGGATCCTAGAGAATCTTAATCTGGGGAAGACAGGAAGATTGGTCCCCTGTGTCAAGATGTAGATACCAAGTCACGTTTCAAGAGTGAGGAAAAAGGCCTTTAATGTAACAAATAATGAAAGAGAGGCAAAATAGCAAAGTGGTTTTCTTCTTGGGAAAAAACGTTAAAGTTCTTACATACTTTAGATGAGAAGATATATTCTGTTCACGAATGAACACTGGCTGCATATTTCAGATAAGCTAACTCTACAGATATTTATTGCTTCTCATTTTCTAGTTATGAATTCTAAGTTATTCCTCAGAAGTATTGACTCTCCTGGTAGACATGTGCAAGCAGAAAACTCAGGGAGGGCCAGAAAGATTTGAGGGCTTGACCCTACCTGGTGTTAAGGGAGAAGAACAGTTTTTCACAGACCAGGCCATGCCTAGTTCACATGTGGTAAGACTCAAAATTAAGTAGTCAAAAGTTGAATGAAAATGCTTATATGGGCTAATATGGAAATTTCACTGTATATTTTGGTTATGGAAGCTTTGAAAGCTCAAGACAGGATGGACAACTAAGGATGGTTAGACACCCTTTAAAGTAATTGTATGGAGCACTAGGGCCTGAGCCAGGCACACAAATAGGCCTCTGCACCAGGGCTCAGTTGATTTCTGGGCAAAGAATAAAGAAGGGGTAAACCTATTGAAGCTGCTGTTGCATTCACAGCACAAATAGTATACAACAAAGAATCACGTTCTTTTATTTCATTTTAAAGAGAAAGACTTAGAAAATTTGAACACTTTCTATGTCATCTCATTTGGCATTTACTAAGAAGATGTTATGGCTTTGGAAAGAAATGCACAACTTGAAATAGTAACAAAAACAACAAAAAGACCAGGAAGGAATGCACATGGTGATGAAAGAATTTCAGGTGAATTCATCCGAGGATTCAGATGACTCCAATGATCAGTAGAGGAATGTTTCTCTGAGAATAAAGTATTTCTCTTAGGAAGTAGTAACGTCTTTTGGATTTGAAAAGTAAGTTCACATTAAATGGGTCCCCAAGATTTGTTCAAGATAAGCCATGTTTGAAAATATTTTTATCATCCCTACTTTGAAATTACAGTTCATGTGAGAAATGTCTGCATTTGTTTGGTAAAAGTGGCAAATAAATTAATCTGGAAATCCTAAAATGTTAGCTTCTTCACTGAGGCCTAGTTCAGCTCTGCTATGAACAGGAAGCTTATAACACGGGCTGTGCAGCTGACCTCTGCCTTCTGAATTCACAGCCAGCCCCTACTTCACACGCTGATAATCAGCTGCAGCGTGTGCTAAAAAATTTCCCCTGCTTCGCCATCTCCACAGTTAGTAGGTCATGTGGGTGTCGGAACTAAGGCAATAGATCACTGGGTGTGCAAGGCTTTCTGTAAATGACAAAAGACTTGACTCTTTGTTAGACAAAACTGCAGAATCCATGTAGCTGACAAGGCCAAACCTTGGAGAAGAATGAAAGTTTCACTGCTAGAATATAAACCTCGTAGGGCAGCTGTGGGATCTTTTCTATTATAATAGCAACTGAATTCCAAATGTCAACCACAACACTGAACTCAGAAAAATATGTTTTTCAATACACTGATGATACAAATAATACTTTTCTATAATAAACAGCATCGATGGTGGGGGGTATATACATGCGAAGGCCCTTGCGTGGGTCCTGCGGCTCAGTGGACCCTCTGGAACAGTGTGAAACACTCTCAGTCTGTGAGTCTTGGCCCTTTCTGTCTTCTTTCCCAAGGTGAAATCACCTGGAAACTCACTCTCACTTTGAGAATCCTATTCTGGCACCATTCTCCCTGTATGTTCTCCTCCCGGCTCTGACCGGCTATCACCACTTTCTCTGTTACTTTCAACCTTCCAAATATCTCTTCTATAGACATAGGATGTAGTCATACTGTCTCTCCTTCTAAAGAAGGAACTGGGCTGTGGACGGCATGTCATCCACTCATCTCTGTATCCCGGGTACCAAGCCCACTGGCAGTATATGAAAACATTATAAGAAAATTAAGTCACTGAGAATGTGAAGCAAATTGTTTTAGAGATTTGATCAGCTGAGACACATCTTATCCTCTATATCCTGAACTAAATAGTAACAACTTTAGATCATAGAATAATAGTAATGTTACTAGTAGCTCACTTCGGGTAAGCACTTTCTACATGCCAAGCACTGTTGCGGTACTTTTTCCATATTGTCTTATTTGACTCTCCTTGCAAGCACACCCATGAAATAGATCCTATTGTCATCTCGATTTTACAGGCAAGGTTGAGGCACAAAGATGTCAAGTCACATGCCCAAGTTCACCCAGATAGAAAGGGATGAAGTGAGGAATCGCAGGAGGTTATGGAGCACGGCTCCAGAACACAAGTTCACGACCACCAAGCCACACAGCTTGGTCAGGAATCCAGGCAACACTGGATTTGACATTTTAAGATTTCTCTTTTTGACCAACACCTGCAAATACTGAGTATGGACTTTAGCTGACTATGAAAACAATGACATATTTTCTTTAATACATTTTGGTGTCATAGGCATGAAACAGCTGTGGGATTGGAAGGTTTCGCTATTTTAAAAACATTCAATTCAAATTAAAATACAGCAAAGTGGCTCGTAGCAAAAGTTTTGCCTGTTGAACCAGATGTGTTCAACTTAACACTTATTCAGTTCAGGGACTGCAAGATATCCTTTGGTGGTAGCTGACATAACAGAGTGCACTGCCTGGGGTCTACTGTCATCCTGAACAGAGTGGATCTGTGGCATAATTTAATGCCATTTAGATTCTGTGCAGGAACTAATTTCCTTCTCTATGAGGCTGAGCTACCACGATGGCCAGCCCAGAGGGTGGTGTGCACACAAGACTGAAGAAGATAATCTGTGGCAATCTATGTGCTACCCTACTAGGTAGAACAGAAGTGAAATCAATGCTGCAATCTAAATAAAATACATTCTTACTGTGAAAACAAATGTCTTCTTGTGGAATGAATTGTACTGTCAACCCTTTGTACAGCATCAAGAATGGACAATTCAACAAAGTCATTGCTAGCTTGTAGGCCCGGTAAAGCTTAGAAAATCAATTCCATGCTTAAAATTATCAAACATGGGTGGCACCTGTGGCTCAAGGAGTAGGGTGTCAGCCCCATACCGGAGGTGGTGGGTTCAAACCCAGCCCCGGCCAAAAACTGCAAAAAAATAAAAAAATTATCAAACATACCTTGAAGTTAGGAATGATATGCTATAAATGGCAACTACATTTTTAAAATGAAAACATTGAAGACAGTAAAATACATTATCTACACGATAATGTCTGTTGCAGAGAAGTAGGTAATTATCCTGGAGCAAAACTTACTCTAACAATAGGGAATTAAAGCACTCCAAATTCTAGTAAAGCAATGTGAAATTTTCTTTTTTTTTTTTACAACACCAATTCAAATGGGATTCAAGTTTGTCAGAAATTCGTCATCTTGTGGAATGAATAAAATTCCTGTTTCTTTAACTGCTTTAGTGTTAAACAATAAAACAAAGTAAGTAATATCCCATCCCCAGCCAGGTTTCTTCAGGCAAGAATTGAACTCTCAGTAAGATTTCAAGGACAAACTAATCCATATTGTTTCTGTAGCTTTCCAACATGTAAGATTCTGCAAAGTTGAGTATTATAGACAAAGAAACCTATTCACTTAGAGGGGATCCCCATCTACTGAATCTTCTCCAGATGATGGTTTGGAAAGTTTAAACTTTAAAGGAAGAAATGCTACATAAAAATGATTACAAACAGGTATTTAGAGTTCAGGTGAGAAGAACCATCAGCATAATATTTAGTTGTTTTTATATGTAAAATTACAATAAAAAATATATATATATAAGACATTAAACAACTTTTTAACACTGTTAAGTACTGAAAGCAAGAGTTAAATTATATCTTTAAAAGTCAAGTATGAAAATAATCTCATTAAGAGAAAATAAAAATGATGAAGAATTTAAACAGTAGTAAGAAGATGTATGTTTTATGTATCTCCAAAAAGGACCAGCAGTAATGTAACTAACACAAGCCTAAACCAAGTAGGTACCATGATAAAGTATGAAACTGGCCTGTATACAGAGGGTGCCCAAAAAATGCATACGAATTTTAAGAAAGGAAAAAACTGTCTTTAAATTTTAATACTCAAGTCACATTTGACTTCTGCAGTTACAAGAGGTACAAGATTCAATATATGACATAAAAATGTTATTGGTATATATTGAATATTACAATTTTAATACAGTTTTTTTCCTTTCTCAAACTGTGTGTACATTTTTGGCACCTTCTGTGTACATATATATGTGTGTGTGCCTGATGTCTAAATATATATTTATGCTGATGTATTTTTCAGTCCATTGGGCCAGACAGCCCCCCATATCTGGGGTTTAAAGGGAAATGTATCCATATTATGACAATCAATATACATTAGATTTTGTTATCTTAAAAAGACGATTCACATAAAACAATTTCAAGATAAAAATACTCACAGTATGAAAATACTCTAAGGAAAACCAGCAAAGTCAAGCACTGTTCTGAAAGCCCTTGTTGGTGCAGTGGCTCCACGCAGGTGTCATGAGCAGGGGAACCACAGTCTGTTTAGGCCGGCCTTGATGGTGACCTCATGCCGAGGCTCGAGGACATCAGTGCTCTCTGCCCCAGGCCAAGAAACACACTGAACTGACCACACGTTGGCTAAAGATAATCATAAGAAAACAAAAACAAAAAGTGATCAGTTCCGTTGTATGAAATCAACAATTTCCTTTCACATAAGAGCACCACCCAAAAAGCTAATAGACAAATAACACGAATAGATGACAATGTTTGAAATTTCAAAGTCTGACACAGAATTAATAGTTTATTTCCTGCAAGGGAATCTTATAGAAAAAATATATACAGGCACATTATAAAAAAGGTAGAGCCTGAAAGTTAATCAGGATGTAATATGGACTCAAAAATAAATTTAAACATCAGTGGACTGCCAGCTTATGTTTATTCCAGCAAAAATGGTTAAAGTCATGTTTTGACAGGGATGAGTGAACATGGAACCTCTCGGGCAGGCGGGCAGAACTGGAGAATGCACACATATTTGGGCTTTTTTTTTTTTAGAGACAGAGTCTCACTTTATTGCCCTTGGTAGAGGCTGTGGCATCACACAGCTCACAGCAACCTCCAGCTCCTGGGCTTAGGTGATTCTCTTGCCTCAGCCTCCCGAGTAGCTGGGACTACAGGTGCCCGTCACAATGCCCGGCTTTTTTTCTGTTTTGCAGTTCAGCCGAGGCCGGGTTTGAACCCACCACTTTCGGTATATGGGGCTGGCGTCTTGCTCGATGAGCCACAGGCACCACCCATATATTTGGGAATTTTATTTAGAGATTTTTTTGGTGGGGGGAGTTAGTTTTTAACTTAGTTCAATTACATTTGCACACACTTTCTCAGCTAACAATTCTCCCCCCACACACCCATCCAGAAAAAGTATAATTCACACCCCTACGGGCATCTCTGAAAATGTTAATTTAACTGTGTGAAAGGAATTGGAGAAAACTGGCTCATGGCAATGGACGTGTGGCAAGGAAAATGTGGTGGGTGTAAAACACAGCATATCACAGTGCAGTTAGAACTGACTGGGTGCAGACATGAATGAATGCTAAAAAAAAGATGCTGATGGAAAAATTAGAAAACTAAAAGGAGATCTACCATGAAAGAATAGAATGAAATGTGTAACAGTTCAGCACAGTATAGCCGCTACTTATACAGTAAGAATGATGGGAGTGAGGTATGAACATAAAAGACAGCCAATTAATTAATTAACCCGTCAAGTCATCAATAATATAATTATGATATGAGAAAACTGAATAGTCTCAATATAGCTACGTGATCTGGTTGTTATGTGTTCAAAAAAAATTCAGTAAGAATGAGACTATTTGATTTGTTACCTTTACTTAGAAATAAAGCAATCAAGATCAATGAAGTTAATCTGTACTGGCATGGAGACTGACGGAATGACTCAATCAGGGTATGAACTTGCCTCTGCCATTTCCCTTTTATGCCTTCCCTTCTGGACCTCTAGTATAGAAAGTGGTATTAATTCTATTCCTTGATTCATGTCAAGGAGTCCTATATCCACTACACCTGGGACAAGATACTCTCTCAAAGGGCTACTTGGGTTTGGTAAGAAAAGTTGTGTGCTGGGATTGAGTTATCACACAGGACCCGGGAGTACTGATCTACCAAAACTTGAAAGGCTGTTTACTGCAGCAGAGGGAGCTTGGTGTGATGTATCAATTTCAGGAAAGCATTTAACATTTTATTTGTTTAACAATTTTGCTTTTATTCTATTTATAAAATTGTCTTGCTGCTCTAGTTGTGTGAGATTTACAAGCACAGGGGATTTTGCAACACTCACTCATCTCCATCTTTGGACTCATTTATAAAATAGAGATAGCAAGACTAGCTCAGCATAGACACCCAAACTACACACAATGCAAAAATAAGGCAGCTTTCATGACTGTTGTGTTTTAAAACCTATAGGTCACCCCTATCCTCAAATAATTATCTATTGAGATTGTATCATCCTGCTATTTCCTTCAACTTGATTTGCTGTTTCTCTGTATCAGTAAGAAACCAACTTGTGTGAAGAAGTGGAAAGGAGAAGACAGTAACAAGAAAAGTTGCACTCTGCAGGATACATAGTATATAAATACTCTTTGAAATAATAAAATTCTAAACTGCACAAATAGAAAACAAATCAAAGTTGTCCATAGATTCTTAAAATTAATTAAATATGTAGATATCCACACATGAACCATTCTTGGCAACAAAGTTGACTCACATTTATGTTATTTAATTATGATTTTTGTAAGTTTGTATGGTTTTAGAGTAAAATAAAACACACCTTGCACTTATTCATTTGGTTTCAATGCTAGTTCATTTCATTTGGTGCACATTACTAAAACATTTCCATGAATGTCTTTGGAACAGTGCCACGGCATGCAAAAGCAAATTCAGTTTATCGAAAGCCCATTAGAACTAATTGATACTGTTGCATTTATTTGACTCAAAAATAAACTCATGTTTAAAACTGTGTGATGCACATCTACTTTCAGTCTCCTACAAGCACCTGTGAGACTCTGTCACCTCCACCGACGCAGAAAAGGGGAATGAAAAAAGGCAAGTCCTTTCGGTCAAGGGATTTCAGGGAACCTGGGGACCAAACCCAGAGGAGGGACACAAAAATCAATCCGTTCTGCTCCTCCTCACTCTTGCTACAAAGTGTCTAGTCCTTTTTTTCTTTTCTTTTTGTAGAGACAGAGTCTCACTCTATCACCCTCAGTAGAGTGCCCTGGCCCTCAACAAAGGCTGTGTGTTTTTCATAAGGACCAACACGGTTTTTTGAGTATTCTTCATATATTTTTTTTTTTTCTGGAGAGAAACCTAGCCTGATAATGTTACTACCATAACTCACTAGACCTTATCACACTAAATTTTCCCTAAAAAGAACGGAACTAACACTCTAACTGCTACCTCTTGTGAATGCTGTCCTAGGAAACGTGAGGACACGTCCACAGCATACAAAGTGACGGTAATTACTACCTTTATACAATCATTTTCTTCCAACAGCAAAGAATCTGTCTTCCTCATCATTTTGCATCATTAAACATGTAAAGGAGTTCATTGCCTTGGAAAGCTTCACTGGTTTTTTTAGAAACTGGAAAAGGAAAGGTACCATTGATGTTTATAAAGATTTGATGTTCGGATTATGACTTTCCTTTTTGATTATTTCTTTTCCTTATGATTTCAAAACTATCTAGACACTGTAACAGCAAAATATGTTGGAAAAAAATAAAATAAATTAAATTTTTATTGATTCCTTACAGTTCACTCCGAACAGTGCAACAACTTCAATGGCTTAGAAACAGATGTTTTGTCTACACAATGACAAATACTGGGGTTAAAATCTTCCCCAGTGAATTGCACATTCCTAATTGTGGAATAACTAGACCCACAAGAATTAAATAAGTGAATTGACATATAACTCTTGGAGCTCACGGTAAATGTCCAGTAAATGTTTAATAATAATTGGACTAGGTTAAGTAACTTTACAGAAAAGACCCCACTAATTTAAACTGATGTAACCTTCAATCCTCAGCTTAGTTCACAAACTATTCATTGGGTTGGGCATATAGTTGAAGTACAGAATATTATTATTGGAAAGACTATTTAGAAAGTTATTGAAAATGCCTAAATTGAAAATGATGAAAAAGTGAACTATGGGAGAGAAAGTTGCATGAGGAAGAGAAGCGGAAAATAGGAAGTCATTGGGCGGGGAGGCTGGACCGTGGTGGCCGGGGTGAAAGAGGAAAAGAGGAAGAAAAATCAGGGGGGCTCGGGCCTCCTGCTTGCGCTAACGTCGATGACTTCAAAGGGATCCAAGGAGGACGCAGGTCTTGCTGAAAATACAAGGCTTCAGCTTCGGTTGCATTCAAGGTCGGTTTTTAACGTGGAATGGGAGAAACTGTGGGACAATCAAAACAAAATGTCCAAAAGACAAACACATGCTCAATTCAGGATTTCAGAGAAGGGGGTATAGCATTTATTTTCATGTCATTTAAAAATGTAAATTAGCAGAATTGCGTGCACGTCATTTGCACTCCAAACTTTCCATTCGAGCAATTCTGTGCCGTCTTTGCCTTATCACATAGCCCTGGACAAACGTATCCATGTAGTATTTAAATGTCTCAGTGGTAACAACGTCACCATGTAGACATTCCTTCCTCACTAACTACTGTAGTACATTTGATTTCTATCATAGAAACATAAAAATTCTATGCAAAGAAAAAATTTTTGATAGGATCAGTTCTACTTTTTAAAGAAATGAGAAAATTAATTCCAGCTATGAGTAAGGAAGTTCTCCAAAATAGCCGAGATCAAAGAAGCCCACTGATTTAACCCTCTTTTTTTTCCCACTGTATCACATTTTTAATGTTCGTTGTATTAAATGACTGTCTTCTCGCATCAGTTAAACCAGTGGTTCTCAACCTTCCTAATGCCATGACCCTTTAATACAGTTCCTATGGGTCACGACAGGAGTCCACAGGTTGAGAACGGCTGAGTTAAATGGAAAGATACGCCAAGCAAGAAATGGGTCTATATTTCACAGCACTTAAAAGCATTCCCTCTTTCTCTCTCTGTGTGTGTGTATATATATATATATATATAATATGTACACACACACATATACACATATGTGCATATATAAGTGTTAAAATAAATTGTTCTTAAACAATCATTGGTTGTTTTTAGTGTGAAGTAAAATGTATAGTGTCCAAACGCTGAATATCACCTAAAACAAAAGAAAGAAGTGAGGACATCCCGAACAAAAGTACAAGTTTCTAGTAAAAACCATCTTATCGGTTATTTAAATCTATTCAAACTGCTTAAAACTCTATTACAGCTGAGAAAAAAGTACGCTTCCTAAAAAAAATGATAACAGTACAAACCTTTTTTCTCTTTAGCTATCCCCTGCTATGAATATCAGGCAATAAAATGCGCATTTTACATATAAATGCCTAATTTTGCCTAGATGACTCTGTACCTATTATTATTTTGGAATTCTTTCTATGGTTATAATTTCCAGTGTAAAATAAAAACTCAGAAGGAATTATCTTCTTTGCATCTCATTAGATACTGAGAGAATTTAAGTTCTCTGCTGTGTGGGGGCAGCAAAATTGGACATCCTCCCATCATGTCTGAACATTTCCATGGAATCAGAAAGACTTGGTGAATGAAAGGGTCTAAGTCATATCAAGTTCAATATTATTTTATATTATATTTTCCCCTATTCTGCTAATGTGAGATGTGTAAATGCACACACAATCTTCATCTTAAATCTTACACTTATCAAAACTTTTAAATGTTTATTCTTACCTCTTTCTTCCCCTTTGTTAAAAGTGGTGTATGTTTAACATTATGAAATAAAGTGATTAATACACTTCAATCTGAATATTTTACCTTTAATGTGTATATATGATGATGATTAGTTAAATTGCTTTCAGCCATGATGAAATTCTTTTGCTGGAGATTTTAAAATGTCACTTCACTTCGATTGCGGTATTTCTGTGTGTGTGGCAGCGGGAGGCACCTAGTTAGATACAGAGAGGATGTTTGTTTGTTTAGTGCTAAAGATTTCTAGCCTCTCTAAAGTGTGGTGATGTTAATTTAAATTCTACACTAACTTTTTTCCAAAATATCTCAAGGACATTTTTCCACAGGTCTCATAAATAATTGAAGAGCAGAAAGTGAACTTCATAAATGTATAAAAAAGAATCACAACCACCCTAGACTTTAAATCAGGAACAACACGAACTCATAGGAAATAACAGAGTAAGACTAACATTTTGTGACATTAAGAAATTTGATATGATAAAGAAATTCTGACACTATAAGAATAAATGTTTTCCGGTTACTAAACTATAATGTTCGGAATAACATTCCACAGGGACTGTTTTATCCTATAGGATAATGAAGGTGTGAAGACTGATACACCAGTGATGAACATACGCATTTTATATAAATCACCAACGCAAATGGAATGCTCAGAAATGTGACTTTTCAGAAAAACACAGAAGTGGAAGAACATGGAAGTGTTGATAAGGAAGGAAAACAGCAACATCGTTAAAGATATGTGTGAGCAAACTGTGCCTAATTTAATCAGGCCTGGGTTTATAATGAAAGAGTTACTCAATCTCGTATACCAACCACTAATACTTAAAAAAACTTAAAGAAGAGAAAAAACAAGCTGCAAAATCATATTTATGAAATCTCCCCCTCTCTAAGCACACTGAAAGATGGACAAAGCCCAGATAGCGCTCCGAACGCTTGCAGAAAATAAAACTCATTTATTTCAACTGCTGATTGTCAACAAGGCAAGAGCTGTAAGCCCACCTGCAGGGCAGCAAACCCGATGTCAGCTCCTGGTGCAAACTCACTGTGCCTTCCTTGAGTGAGTCGCCCACACGGAGAGCGCACCAGGCCACCGTCACAGCCTGTCTCCATTTGTGTGACCACCGCTGAGGTTTCAGTTCTGTCTACTCAGGTCTGCCTACAAATGGACTTCCCTATTTTCAGTATGAACTGAATAATTGAACCAAAAAGAGAAGTGGATGTTCTTATAAAATTTTGGCAGGCAATTTTTCAAAACAGTCACCATATAGAACAAGCATCAGAGGGTTTTACAGCTATACAACCAGATTGATGATAAAACGTAATAAACAAGTCCAATTAAGTTGGCAAAATATAAATGCCTCCAAGCATTAACACAGTTGTTCTCATGGTGACAAAGCAGACTTGGAAGTTTAAATTAGTGACTTTTAACTTGAATCGAGTATTAAATATAACAAACCTGAGTAACTAATACATATTCTATTTTGGCTATGAATATATCTTACGCTCCACAATTTTCAACTTTTGAGAAAATATAATTTACATTTACAAATCCTTGCTATTACATTCTTTTTTGGCAGTATTATTCATTTCAGACTTATTGACATAGTTTATATTTTAAAACTTAGATTTCAGAAAAAAGTATAATTTTTTTATTAAATCATAAACACGTAGATCACGTATACATTAATGCATTTATGGGGTACAATGTCCTGATTTCATATAGAATTAGGAGCATTTACATCACACTGGTTAATATATACCTCCTCTCACTTACTTATTATTGTGTTAAGACATTTATACTCTATACTTAATAGATCCAACATGTACCCTTGCATTATGCACCATAGGTGTGATCCCACCATTCACCCTCCCTCGATCTGACCTCTCCCCCATCCCCCTCCCCTCCCTCCTTCATCCTGGGCCATAGTTGTGATCTATTCTTCATATGAAAGTGTGAGTGATTATAAATTGGTTTCACAATAGTACTGAGTTACATGGGATATTTTTTCTTCCATTCTTGAGATACTTTACTAAGTAGGATATGTTCCAGCTCCATCCATGTAAATGTAAAAGAGGCAAAGTCTCCATCTTTTTTTAAGGCTGAATAATATTCCATGGTGTACATATACCACAATTTGTTAATCCATTCGTGGGTTGATGGGCACTTGAGCTTCTTCCATAACTTGGCTGTTATGAATTGAGCTGAAATGAAAAATCAGGTGCAAATATCTTTGTTATAAAGTGATTTTTGGTCTTTTGGATATACACCTAGTAGATGAATTGCAGGATCAAACAGCAAGTCTACTTTTAGATCCCTGAATATTCTCTATACTTCTTTCCAAAAGGGACGCATTAGCTTGCACTCCCACCAGCAGAGCAGAAGTGTTCCCTTTTCTCCACATCCACAGCAATATCTACAGTTTTGGGATTTTGTTATGTGAGCCACTCTTACTGGAGTCAAATGATATCTCAAACTGCTTTTGATTTGCATTTCTCTGCTGATTAAAGATGATGAGCATTTTTTTATGTGTCTATAGGCCATGCTCCTATCTTCTTCAGAGAAGCTTCTGTTCAAGTCCCTTGCCCACGATGAAATGGGATTACTTGTTCTTTTTTTATTAATAAGTTTAAGTTCTCTGTGGATTCTGGTTATCAAACCTTTGTCAGAAGCATAACCTGAAAATATCCTATCCCATTCTGAGGGATGTCTGCTTGCTTTACTTACTGTGTACTTGGCTGTGCAGAATCAGATCAGATCCCAGTAATCTATTTTTGGTGTGGCTTCAATTGCCCAGGGGAAGGAGTGGGATCCTCCTCATAAAGTATTCTCACAGGCCAATTTCTTCAAGTGTTTCCTCTGCAGTCTCTCCAAGAATCTTTATGGTTTCGTGTCCTAAGTTTAAATCTTTTATCCAGTGAGAGTCAATTTTTGTTATTGGTGAAAGGTGTGGATCCAGTTTCAGTCTTCTCCAGGTCACCAGCCAATTCTGCCAGCACCATTTGTTAAATAGGGAATCCTTCCCCCAGTTTATATTTTTGATGGGTTTATCAAAGATCAAATGATGGTAAGTATCTGGTTCATCTCTTGGTTCTCAATTCTGTTCCATACATCTACCTCTCTATTTTTGTGCCAATACCATGCTGTTTTGATCACTATAGAGTTATAGTATAGTTTGAAGTCAGGTAACGTAATTCCTCTTGATTTGTTTTTATTTCTGAGTAATGTCTTGGCTATTCAAGGATTTTTCTGGCTCCATATGAAATGAAGTATTATTTTTTCCAGCTCTTTAAAGTATGATGGTGGTGCTTTGATAGAGATTGCATTAAATTTGTAAATTGCTTCAGGTAATATGGACATTTTAACAATGTTGATTCTTCCCAGCCATGAGCATGGTATATTTTTCCATTTGTTAACATCTTCAGCTATTCCTTTTCTCAGAGTTTCATAGTTCTCTTTATAGAGATCTTTCATGTCCTTTGTTAGGTAAATTCACAAATATTTCACCTTCTTTGGCACAACTGCAAAGGGAATAGAGTCCTTGACGGTTTTTTTGGCTTGACTATTATTGGTATATGTAAAAGCTACTGATTTGTGAGTATTGATTTTGTATCCTGAGATGCTACTGCATTCCTTGATCACTTCTAAGAGTTTTGTAGTTGAGTTCCTGGGGTTTTCCAGGTATAAAATCATATCATCTGTGAAGAGTGAGAGTTTGATCTCCTCTGACCCTATTTGAATACTCTTGATCACCTTCTCTTGCCTGATTGTGATGGCTAAGACTTCCATTACAATGTTAAAAAGCAGTGGAAACAATGGGCAACTTGCCTGGTTCTTGATCTGAATGGAAATATTTTCAATTTTACTCCATTCAATATGATATTAGCTGTGGAGTTGCTGTAGATGGCCTCTATCAGTTCAAGAAATGTCCCTTCTATACCTATTTTCTTAAGTGTTCTGATCATGAAAGGATGCTGGATATTATCAAAAGCTTTTTCTGCATCTATCGAGAGAATCATATGGTCTTCGTTTCTTAGTTTGTTTATGTGATGTATTATATTCATAGTTTTACTTATATTGAACCAACCTTGAGACCCTGGGATGAAACCAACTTTGTCATGGTGTATAATTCATTCAGTATGTTGCTGGATTCTGTTTGCTAGGATCTTATTGAATATTTTTGCATCTATGTTCATTAAAGATATTGGTCTATAATTTTCTTTTCTTCTTGGGTCTTTTCCTGGTTTGGGAATCAGGGTAATATTTGCTTCATAGAATGTGTTGGGAAGTGTTCCTTCTTTTTTGATGTTTTGGAAAAGGTTGAGTAATATAGGTAATAGTTCCTCTTTAAAGGTTTGGTAGAATTCTGATGTGAAGCCATTTGGTCCCAGACTCTTCCTTTTTGGGAGATTTTGTATAGTTGATTTTATTTCAGAACTTGATATAGGTGTGTTCAGCATTTCCAATTCTTTCTGATTAAGTCTAGGAAGTTGGTGTGCTTCCAAGTATTGGTCATTTCTTTTAGATTTTCCTATTTCTGAGAATAAAGTTTTTTGTAGTATTCATTAAGGATTCTTTGAATTCCTAAGGTGTCTATTGTTATTTTGCCTTTGTCATTTCTGATTGATGATATTATGGACTTTAATTTTCTATTTTTGGTTACGTTGGTCAAAGGTTTATCAATTTTGTTGAATTTTTCAAAAAACCAACATTTTGATTCATTGATCTTTTGAACAATTCTTTCGTTTTTGATTTCAATTAATTCAGCTCTCATTTTAGTTATTTCTTTTTTTCTGCTGGATTTGGGGTTGGAATGTTCTTCCTTTTCCAGTTGCTTAAGATGTCCCATTAAGTTATTGACTTCCTCCCTTTCTGTTCTCTTGAGGAAGGCTTGCAACACTATAAATTTCCCTCTTAGAACTGCCTTTGCAATATCCCACAGGTTCTGATAATTCGTGTCTCCATTATTGTTTTGTTCCAAAAATGTAGCACCAGAATGCTCCTCAATTTATAAGGGAGACCATAGCAGACATGAGCAATTTAATATCTTCCAGCATCATAACAGTTGGAGATTTTAACAATCTGGAAATGTTGGATAGATTGTTGGCAATGTTGGATAGATCCTCTGATATGAAACTAAGCAAAGAAATTTTGGACTTAAACTTCACCATACAACAATTGAAATTAACAGATATCTACAGACCATTTGATCCTAACAAAACTGAATACACGTTCTTCTCCACAGCCCCTGGAACATCCTCCAAAATTGATCACATCTTAGGTCACAAGGTTAATCTCAGCAAATTTAAGAGTATAGAAATTATTCCTTGTATTTTCTCGGATCATCACACAATAAAAGTTGAACTCATCAATAACAGGTCTCTGCATACTCATACAAAGTCATGGAAACTAAATAACCTTATGCTGAATTAAAAAAGTATAATTGAGGCTCAGCACCTATAACTCAGTAAGGCGCCAGCCACATACACTGAGGCTGGCGGGTTTGAGCCCAGCCCAGGCCAGCTAAAACAACAATGACAACTGCAACCAAAAAATAGCCAGGCATTGTGGCAGACACCTGTAGTCCCAGCTACTTGGGAGCCTGAGGCAAGAGAATCGCTTAAGCCCAAGAGTTGGAGGTTACTGTGAGCTGTGATGCCATGGCACTCTACTGAGGGTGACATAGTGAGACTCTGTCTCAAAAAAACAAAAAAAGAATAGATTTAATATTAAATGGAAAGAAAGAGTATATAAAGGAGCCTGAGTAGTGAGGTGAGTCAGTTAGGGTTAGGAGTAGAAGCTGCTGGAAGACTGTTATTCAGATGCTATAAGTGAGGCTAGAAACACCTACCAGGGACTGTCAGAAACATACTGGCCACAGCAAGGCCAAACAAATTCCGAGCCACACGTTCTCATTTTCCTTGGTCAGCTTGCCCTGCATCATAGACGGTCAGTGTGCCTTCACTATCAGCATGGAATGTACCACTCGCTGTAATCTGTACACCCTCCTAGGAGGTGGAAAAGACTTATCACTGGATGACACTGTGGTTCTTTAAAAATAAAATGTTAACATTTTCTTCAATGCAGTTTCACGTGTTCACAAACATCTGCTGATTTCCTGCCGGGTGTCAAGCACCTGAAGAATCTAATGGAGGGAAAGGAGAAAGGGAGAGAAAGAAGTTTCCAGGAAGTATGGTTTGTCTCTCCCTCTAATAAAATTAAATATGATGCACAAAAGTCCAACCATATAATTATTTAATATCATGATTATTTTAAAATAGTCACTCCACTAGACAGATCCTGCTTACTTCAAAAAGAGAATCCTGACAACAACAAAAACATTTAACAAGGAGAAAAATGTTCACAAATCCACCATCTAAAAACATCAAAACGTTTTTATATTTCTGATTTTCCATCTATTTCTTCTTTGTATGTACTCACATGTTTTGTATAGCTACACTGACATGTGTATCGTATACTTGATATATAAATAAAGCACATATATGATCTATGCCTTAGTGTTTCCCAATTAAAAATGTACTTTAATAGGATAAAAATAAATTTTATATGAAGTATTACTAAGAGGTATTTACTTATAATTAGTATAGATTTATGTACATTGTCATTATTGTAGCATTAATTTTAAGAATTAAAAAAAACTGGCCTTATGAAATTATATGTGGAATGGAGTGCCTCCGGCCTCCCCCTCTCCACAAGACGCACAGGCAACTGAAGGTGGAAATAGTTTTTCAAGAAAACTCATAGCCAAATAATGGCCATTAGGCCAGAGTAACCATAAAGCTTTAGAGTGAAGAAAATGCTTCATACAAATTTGCCTTGAGCCAGCGGTAGAAAATGCATCCTAGGTGATGATGAGAAGCTGACAACTTCAGGGAGGGAATGAGGGGAAGAGGCAGTGTCCTACCAGATGGGAGAGCCCAAAACCTGGGAAGGAAGAGGCCACAGGCCACGGACAGCAAGGCCCAGGGATCTTTCCTGCAGAACAACTCCTTCCAGGGCCTTTTGTGAGAACTCGCTGGATCTTTTTTCCAATGTTCCTCCTCCCTTCCCCTACCTTCTCATCACTTCTGCCAGAATTTCCAGACTAAATGAAGAGCTCTGTAATTTTTGTTTAGTTTCAGAGCAATCAGATGGCTTTCCAGTAAATCCTTTAATTAAATATGTTAGGTAGTTGCCATTGCTTTTAGCAAAGTATCCTAACTCACACCCTTTCTAAACTGTGAACTGAAGATTGTTAAGAAGAATAAATGTGCCTTGGTGCCTGTAGCTCAGCGGCTGGGGAGCTGGTCACATACACCCGGGCTGCTGGGTTCGGACCCGACTCAGGTCTGCCAAACAACAATGACAACTACAACAATAACAGCAACAACAAAAAGCTGGGCATTATGACAGACACTTGTAGTCCCAGCTACTTGGGAGGCTGAGGCAAGAGAATCGCTTAAGCCCTAGAGTTTGAGGTTGCTATGAGCTGTGACTTCACAGCACTCTACCCAGGGAGACATAGTGAGACTCTGTCTCAAAAAAAAAAAAAGAAGAAGAAGAAGAAGAAGAAATGTGATAGTGTCTGGCATGCGGTCAGCACTCAGATGATTTATGTGTGGTTAGAAGCCACTTTTTTGAAAGTACATGCTGAGATTTTTTTTTTTAATTTTTTAATTCAAAAGGTTTTGTTTTGTTTTGTTTATTTTTATTTCTTATATTTATTTATTTATTTATTGAGACAGAGTCTCACTATGTCACCCTCGGTAGAGTGCCCTGGCGTCACAGTTCACAGCAACCTCAAACTCTTGGGCTTAAGAGATTCTCTTGCCTCAGCCCCTCAACTAGCTAGGACTACAGGTGCCCACTATAATGCCCAGCTATTTTTTTGTTACAGTTGTCACTGTTTGGCAGGGCCAGGCGCCTGCCTTGGTGTACGTGGCTAGTGCCCTGCCCACTGAGCTACGGGTACCACCCCATGCTAAGATATTTTGATGATATGATTATCATGTGAAAGTCAACTTTAGATGCTGACCAAAATGTACATTTTTTTACATTTCCTATGTTAGCACAAAAACATTTGACTATATAACACAAAATTCAAAAGGGTTCAAAATTCAGAATGTTCCTAACACAAATAAATGATAAATGTTTGAGGTGATGGATGCCCAATTATCCAGATTTGAATATTACACATCATACGTCTGTAAGAAAACATCACATGTACCTATAAAAATTAAATTAAAACATGAATTTATAAAAAAATATTCAGGTGGCAGGATGTGATCTAATTAAAAAAAAAAAAAAAGAATTTATAAAAACTATTCAGGTGGCAGGATGTGAACGGAAGGCTCAAGCCGGAGACTACTTGAGTTTACTCTTCGTGGAGACCTACGAAGAGGTCTCCCATATGCTACTTGGCTACAGCACCAAAGAGATGTGCCCCTAATAGGACAGGGCCCCAAGAGGCTTTGAAAAATGGTTTGTAACTTTCCACAAATTTGATATTTAGTCAAAATTTTGCAAAAGCTGCCATTCAAGTGTATGCAGATTCATTGATTTTCAAAGACAATGGAATCTGAAACCAATCATTTTATTTGATGAAAAACTTAAAATGGAGGAAGCAATTTATTTGGAAAGAATATGGTACAAAAAACTGAAGGAAGTAAGATATATAAATAAAAACCTATTTTTTTCCTCTAAAGTCATTCAAGTTTAACCTTTAGAAGTACTTTTCATTTTCATGGCCCTTCAACACCAAGCTTTTTGTTCTTTTCTTTTTTCAACTAATGACCTACTTTTAACCCACTTCTGAGTTATTAACCTAAAATGGTTTCTCACTAGCACTAAACTCTTTATAGGTGATGAAAACAATTTTCTTTGAGGAAATTTAGTTATGCATATGAAGTTTTTACCACCAAGAAAATAAAAAAAGATAATCTTTATCAAAGCCCTACACCAAAATCAGATAAAGTTGTTTATTTAATTTTTTTAAAAAGCAGCATCAGAAGAAGCAAGAAATAAACCTGCTCTAGCATAAAAAAGTGTTCCTTGCAAAAAACACAACAGCAATAAATCAATATGAGAATCATTACCTCTGTTTCAGTGGGTCAATATAGCTGTCAGTGTTTTTAATATTGCTGTACTTTTGGTTGAGATCTTACCTTCTTCCAAGTAATTATGGGCTATGGCTCTCCTTGAGCACGACAGAAAATGCTTATATTCTTCCAGAAACTGTTTATGTTCTTCCCAGACTCAACACTCGTATCCTGAGATGCTGAGTAAACCTGGGAAGAGCAGTGGAACTAAACCGAAATAGCATCATGTCAGTATCATTTTTGTCATACATGCCAGTCAAGTCAAACAGGATGAATCTGGATGCCATGTTGGTTAGCCACAATATTTTTTTAAATCAATTACTTGGACACCTGGGGACATGGCAAGCATCAAACCCAGGCTAGCAGTAATGACAGCGGAGGGTCGAGCAGGAATGAAGGAAGAAATGCACACAAGCTTCAACCACATTTCTAATATGTATTTCCTCAGCTGATCATTGCATACAGAATTTTCATTATTCTTTTCCAATATCTTTTGGTAAATGTTATAAACAAAGCTACATGGTAACATGAAATTTATTTGTGGCTGAGATAAAACCATCCTGCATTTCTTGAGAATCCTAATTTCTTAAAAAAAACAAAAACAAAAACAAAACTACTACAACTCACCTATTATGAAATTCATCATGAAATAGCTCTATAACTATTAAGGAAATTGAATTTTTAAAAGTCTGGAAGACGAAATCTCCAGGAAAAAAATTAAAATCATTTTACTGGAGAATTAGACCTATTGTTTAAAAAACTTAACACCAGTTCTACATAATCTGTTCTGTAAAATAAAACAGGAGGAATATTTCCTGACTCTTTTTAGAGTGTTGGCCCTAATATCCAAACCAGTTAAAGACAAAATCAAAAAGAAAAGTAAAGAACTACAGTCCAAAACGTTTCGTGAATATGTACACAAAAATCAGTAACAAAGTTTTAGCAAGTAAAATTTATCTATATAAAGAGGATTATACATCATGACCAAATAAAGCTTATTTCTGGTTTAATATTTGAAAATGAGTCATTATGACTTAACCATATAGATAATAATATCAATCAATGCATAAAAAGTGTTTGATGATATTCAACTTCATTTGTGACTTCAAAAACTCTCAGGAAAATAGGAATACAAAACTTGAAAAAGAACATATACATAACCTACTGTAAACAAAGGGTGAATGCTTTTCCCTCAGATAGGAAATAAGGTGGGATATCATCTGTTGTCTCCACTTTTATTCAACATAGAGCTGAAGTTCTATTCCATGTTCTATGGCAAGAAAAGGACACAGAAGGCAAGAAAAGAAGAAATGAACCTATCCCTGTTTGCTGATGACATTATTATCTGAGCAAAAAAATCCTAAGAAATCTCAAAAATACTTCAATGCCATGAAAGCTATGTCAACCAGTTCGATGAAAATATTTCAAACTGTATATAAAACCAGTACATTGTACCCCATGATTGCATTTATGTACACAACCATGATTTAATTAAAAAAAAAAAAAAAAAAAAAACACTTCAAAGTGAGTTCAGCAACGTTACTGGTATGTAAGGTTAAATGTATTACATATGTATATAGAGAGATATTGTATTTTTATATTCAATCAGTGAACACATGGACACAGAAATTTCATAAAATATTTACAATTGTTCAAAAACATGAGATATTTAGATGTAAATCTAACAAAACATCTACAGTACTCATGCAGAATACTATAAAGTGCTCATGTAATAAATAAAAAAAGTCTACCTGAATAGATGTGTGTTCACGGATTAGAAGTCTCACAATAGTAAAGATGCAATTTCTTCACAAATTGATAGACAAGTTTAACACAAGTTTAACATTTCCTATTAAAATCCCAGTAAGATTTTTTCATACATATAGACAAAGTTGTTCTAAAATTTATATAGAAATTCAAAGTAACTGAAATAGCTATACAATTTTAACAAATCAGAATAAAGTTAGAGGAATCCATCCACTGGATTTAAAAGCTGATTATATAGCTATTGTAATTAAGACTGTGTGATATTGAGGAAATAGTAGAATTAGATGCATATATCAATGGAACAGCATAAAGAACCCAGTAATAGAGTCACACAAATATGCCCACTTAATTTTGACAAAAGTACAAGAGAAATTCAATGGAGGCATTTTAACCCATGGTACTGGAACTGTTAGACAATCATAGGCACAAAAATGAACTTTAACCTAAGTCTCACACTTTATGGATAACAAACTTAAACAAAAAATATAAAACTATGAAACTTCTAGAATAAAAGAAAATCTTTGAAATCTAGGCCCAACAGTCTTTGACTTTGTATAAAAAGCATAATCCATCAGAGAAAAAGAAATTGATAAAATGGATTTCATCAAAATTAAAAATTCTGTTCTGGGAGGTTGTAGGGGAACTGAGCCTGATCTTTAGCACAAGACTCACTTTCCGTTTGAGAAACCTAGAAAATCATGAGAATGGCATGCGAGTCGTGTATGCACAGCAGAGCAGAAAACTGGCCTGCAAGAGAAAATGTACGTGTGAGGTGTGTTAATAATTATGGTAAAGATTCTCTAGGTTCCAAAGTTCTCTCCATGCTGGAGGCAGGGCTTGTGCTCCAGGTCTACAGTTTTGCAGAAGCAAAGGTGGAGACATGCTATCCGACCTTCTCCACGTCCTCCCTAATCAGTGCTAAAGTCAGTCAAGCAGCTTTTGTCTACTTCACGCTTTATGATAATAAATATGGATCCGAGGTGTACTCGGGGGGGCTCCTCCCAGCGTTCCTCAGTCCACTAACACTGACTTTGTGTCAACCCTCTTCATTCTTCAAGCCAACACCCCCTCATCTGGTGACCCTAAACCCCTTCAGCAGACAAGGTGGCTCATGCCTGTAATCCTAACACTCTGGAAGGTGGAAGCAGGTGGATTGCTTTAGCTCTGGAATTTGAGAGAAGCCTGAGCAAGAGTGAAACTCCATCTCCACTAAAAATAGAAAACCAGCCAGGTTTGGTGACAGGAACCTAAAGTCCAGCTACTTGGGAGGCTGAGGCAGGAGGATTGCTTGAGCCCGGGAGTTTGAGGTTGCTGTGAGCTATGACACCATGGCACTCTACCCAGGGTGACAGAGTGCCACTCTGTCTCAAAAATAAATAAATGAATGAATAAATAAATATAAAAATTCTGTACTGTGGAAAACAATGTTGAGAGAATAAATAGGTAAGAGCATAAAAAGGTAAGTTATGGAGTGGGAGAAAATATTTGCAAACCACATATGCAAAAAGGATTAATGTCTAAAGTGTATAAAGAATACTAAAACTTCAACAGCAAAAAACCAACAGTTCAAACAGAAAATGGGCAAAGGGGATGACTTTGTTGTACTGAAGAAGAAACACAGATGGTAAATCAGCACAGGAAAATGTGCTTGGCATCATTAGCCATTAGAGAAATGCAAATTAAAACCACAATGTGATATTACTACATACTGTCAAAATGGCTAAAATAAAAATGACAACAGAATTTGCTGACAAGGATGCAGAGAAACCAGATTATTCACACATTGCTGATAGAAATGGAAGATGGTACAGCCAGTATGAAAAAGACTTCAGAAATTTTCTTTAAAATGTAAATACACAATTACCATACAAATCAGCAGTTGTCCTCTTGGGCATTTATCCCAGATAAATTAAAACAATTTCACACAAAAATCTGTACATGAATGTTTGTAACAGCTTTACTAATGATAGCCAAAAACTAGCAACAACCCAGATGGCTTCAACCAAGTGAATGATTATACAAACTGTGATATATTCATCCAACAAAATGCATCACATCAGGAAAAAGAGTGAACTGTCCAGGCACAGGCAACCTGGATGAAATCTCCAGATAATCAGGCTGACTGAAAAGGCCAGTCCCAGAAGATCACATGCTACCTGATTCTAGTTACAGAACATTCCTGAAATGGCAAAACTACAGAAACGGAGAATGGCTCAGTAGTTGGCAGAGTTTCAAGAGGCAGAGAGGGTAGAGGTGAGAATGGGAGGTAAGTGGGGTGTGATTTTTAAAAGAACAACCTGAAAGGCTCTTGCAGGACAAAAAGCTCTGGATTTTGACATGTTGATGTCAATATCCTGTTTGTGGCATGGTACTTTTTTGTGTGATTTATAAATGATAATTGTATATTTTTGTGAGATACCATGGTATGTGATGATCTCTGCATACATTTGAAAGATGTTACCACTGGGGAAAGCTGGGAAAGAGCACCTGAGATCTCTGTGTGGCTGAAGGTGAATCTACAAGTACCTCAACATAAAACATTTAATTGAAATAAATCAGTTACAGTCATATACCTCATAGGACATTTTCATCAATGACATCACATGGTGGACATATAAGATTATAATGAAACTAAAAAATTCCTGTCACCTAGTGACATCATAGCAGTCATGACACCCTAGAGCACTGCAGTAACATCATAGCAGTCGTGACACCCTAGAGTACTGCAGTGACGTCATAGCGGTCATGACACCCTAGAGCAATGCAGTTACATCATAGCGGTCATGACACCCTAGAGCAATGCATTGCCCACTTGTTTGTGGTGCTGCTGATATAAACCCACTTACCAGACTATCCATCCTGTAAAAGAATAGCACACACAAGTACGTACAGTCCATAATGCTTGGTCGTGATAAAGAAATGACTGCCCTACTGGTTTACATATTTACCATACAGTAATTCCTCACTTGAAACTTCAGAGTGAAACAGCGTAAAGCAAAACCAGTTTCCTCCAGGTTAATTGACAGAAACAAGAGTAAAAGTTCCTATGGCATATTGCTGGTCACAAGAACATCAACAAACTTCTTAACAAAGACCAAAACATTTCTAATATTAAACATTGAAACAAACGTGAGTTATACAAACACTTAAGAAAGCTTAATGAAAATGGGTAGGATCATTATTTACCAACATATTCCAGTTTGGGACTCAGCCTGGCTGTAGACTGTCCTTGCAGCTCAGGGTGCCTGGTCACAGGGCACACAATGGCGCAGACTGGGGCCATGCACGTCCCCAACTCACCAGGACACACAGCTCTGGGGTGTGACAGGAATCTGCAGGACCCCGAGAAACGTGCAGATCTGTGCAGACTCTGCAGAGCCACAGCTGGGCCCATTTTTATTTCTCAGTTTTATAATGAAGCAATGTTATTAAAGGACTTACCATACTCTTCACTATTATTAATATTTTAGACTGCAATTCTATAAAGAAATTCACTGTAAACAGCCTCAGTCATGTCCTTCAGGAAGCATTTCTGTAGACGGCATTGTAATAGGGGATGACAGCTCTATGGGTGTCCTTGCCCTTGAAGAGCTTCTAATGGGACAAAATATGGAGGTGGAAGACAGTGATATTGATAATCCTGACCCTGTGCAGGCCTAGGCAAACGTGAGTGTTTGCATCTTGGTTTTTAAGGAAAAAATAAAAAGTAAAAAAATAAAAAATTTTTAAAATAGAAAACAAGCTTACAGGATAGGAATATAAAGAACAAAAATATTTTTGTCCAACCGTAAAATATGTTTGTGTTATAAGCTAAGTGTTTTTATAAAAGAGTAAAAAGTTTTTAAAAACTTTAAAGTTTATAAATTTAAAAACTTAAAACTGTTTTTATAAATTTAGTGTAGCGTAGGTATCCAGAGTTTAAAACCTCTACCTTTTGGGTGGCACCTGTGGCTCAGTGGGTAGGGCGCTGGTCTGATATACCGAGGGTGGAGGGTTCAAAACTGGCTCAGGCCAAACTACAACAAAAAAATACCCAGACTTTGTGGCAGGCACCTGTAGTCCCAGCTATTGGGGAGGCCGAGGTAAAAGAATCTCCTAAGCCGGGCAGCACCTGTGGCTCCAGGAGTAGGGTGCTGGTCCCGTATACTGGGGGTGGCGGGTTCAAGCCTGGCCCCAGACTAAACTGCAAAAAAAAAAAAGAATCACCTAAGTGCAGGAGTTGGAGGTTGCTGTGAGCTGTGACACCACAGCACTCTATCAAGGGCAATAAAGTGAGACTCTGTCTCTGAAAAAAAAAAAAAGTCTACCTTTTTTCTTCTCTGCCTCATATTGGAAGAATAAGAGTTGTTGTTTGGGGCCACACGTTAAATATGCAAACAGAAGCTGTAAAGCTGTTTAGCAAAGTAAAAAAGAGGTCCCTGCATACTTTTCATGATACATGACACCACACATTAGCAGTTGGACGCGCGTGGCCTATTGTGTGTTCTGGCAATGCTATTACACTACTGTACTAGGGCTAGTGTGTTAGTGATGCCCTAGACCTTCACATTCACTCACCAGGCACCCACTGGCTCACCCAGAGCAACTTCCAGTCCTACAAAGCTCCACTCCCGGTAAGTGCCTTAGACAGGTGCACCATTTTTTATCTCTTATAGTGTATTTTTATCTTGCCTTTTCAAGGTTTGAATATGTTTAAATAGTTACCATTGTGCTACAGTTGCCTGTAGGATTCAGTACAGTAACATTCACAGAGGTTTGGAACCTGGGAGCAGCAGCAATACTGCTCCGTACAGTGTGTGTGTGAGCAGTGAGGAAACCTACTGACTCACTTCTCAGAATGTCTCCCTGTCAGTAAGCAACGCATGGGTGTATGTGGAATACTGAACACCAAACGCAGGCTACCTAGCTTGTTGGAGTTGAGAGCAGTAAGAAAATGAATCAATACATCTTGGAACAGATTCAGAATGTCTATCTATTCAATTGAAAGAATAAGGGCTTTCATCATCTTTCTTGTATCTTTCTGTATTTCTAATATATATATATATATATGGTAACATCAAAAATGTATTACTGGCTCAGTGCCTGTGGTTCAAGCGGCTCAAGCGCTAGCCACATACACCTGAGCTAGCGGGTTCGAATCCAGCCCGGGTCTGCCAAACAACCATGATGGCTGCAACCAAAAAATGGCCGGGCATTGTGGCGGTGCTGTAATCCTGGCTACTTGGGAGGTGGAGGCAGGAGACTCACTTGAGCCCAGGAGTTGGGGGTTGCTGTGAGCTGTGATGCCACGACACTCTACTCAGGGCGACACCTTGAGGCTCTGTCTCAAAAAAAAAAAAAAAAAAGTATTACTAAGACAAAAAGATCCTGTTCTTATGTAAGAATTCTAGTTTCTTACGTGTTTAAATTTCCAAACATGTGCTAAATTGACACATAGTATTGGGGTTGCAAGCCCAGGGCAGGTAGCTTGCTGACATGCTCTGAGAACATCTCCTGGGGAGGATGGGGCTATGAGGCAGTGACCTCCTGCCCCAGCGGGAGCTGTGTTGTCCCTTTTACGCACAAATTTTGGAAATATCTAACACCACACTCTAAAACAGTGATTTTCAACCACTGTGCCCTGAGAGGATGTTAGGTGTGTCATAAAAAATTTTTTAAAGATCATTAATTAAATTATTTTTTAACCAAGTTCAAAGTGCAGTAAGTGTATTTCCCTTTTTTTTTTTATCAACATAATTTAAATGAGCTGTGGATGTTTAAGTATAGGTTCAAGCATGCTTTGAGATAAAAAAAAAGTTGGAAAAACTGCTGTAAAGAGCATGGTACTGGCACAAAAACAGAGAGGTAGATGTAAGGAACAGAATAGAGAACCAAGAGATGAACCCAGCTACTTATAGTTAGTTGATCTTTGATAAGCCAATACAAAATATTCAGTGAGGAAAAGATTCCCAATTTCACAAATGGTGCTGGGTGAACTGGCAGGCGACCTGCAGAAGAATGAAACTAGACTCACACCTTTCACCATTAACTAAGATAGACTCTCACTAGATTAAAGATTTAAACTTAAGACATGAAACTATAAAAATATTAGAAGTGCAGGGAAAACACTTGAAGAAATCGGCCTGGGTGAATATTTTATGAGGAGGACTCTCCGGGCAATTGAAGCAGCATCAAAAATACACTACTGGGACCTGACCAAACTAAAAAGCTTCTGCACAGCCAAGAACACAGTTAGTAAAGCAAGCAGACAGCCCTCAGTATGGGAGAAGATATTTGCAGGTTATGCCTCCAACAAAGGTTTAATAACCAGAATCCATAAAGAACTCAAACATATT
>CAUYRH010006276.1:0-28257 GCA_963574655.1 Perodicticus potto
TAGTTTCAAGTTTGTAAGATTGTACATAAATTTTATCTAGTCATCTTGCATTTATCTCATTCTTTAACTCATGCTTGTATTTTTCATTTTCTTTTTTGTTAAGATTGATTTATTTGTCAGAAATATAAGGTTTCCAGTTGAGAAGAAAATAGTTGTGTTATCATTTTTGGCTGGGTCTGATCATAACTTCTCGGAAAGATGGTTGCCTAACATTATCCAGAGGGCAAAGGTCAACAAGAAGTTCTACAGCAATATTTGACAGAGTTTTATAAATTCAAGTGGACTTAACTATAGAGAAACTACTAAAGATCATAATCTCTTCTGCTATGCTATGCTTCTGATTAGTCTAAAACTTATGACCATTCGGTGAATAATGTTATGAGAGCCTATTCGCACATGGGGCATTGTACTGGGTGCTAAGGAAAATCCTAGGAAAACTGGCTCATGACTCCTATATTCTATAAGAATCTATCATCTATTTTTAGAAAAAACATTATGCAATGATAATAACTAAAGCATTGTAGATAATGAATAGAGAGGAAGTTCAGCAATCAAAGTAAACAGGGATTTCTTTGAATTTAAGTAATCCCTAGAAATAAAAAGAAAATTAACTTTACTATAAATAGAGATTATTATAACTGCTTTGACCTTTATCATATTAGGAAATACTAACTTGCATGCTTAAATGGGCGGGGCGTGGTTGTTCTGTGATGAAGGAATCATTAAGTCATTCTCAGTGGCAGCAATACTTCCCCCATAGAAGCATCTGAAGATGTATGGAGGCAGTTGTTTGTTTTTTTTTAATTTTTCTAATGCCAGGAAGTTTTCACTGAAATTTATTGACTAGGTTCCAGGCAAGCTAAATATGTAGCTATGTAAAGGATGGTCTAACATAATGAAAAATTGCTGTGCCCAAAATGTTGTACTGAGACCATCAGAAATTTAACCCTTAAAGTTCTTTCATATAAAGTTCTAAAATTATATGATTCTCAGTGGAAAGTAAACTTTGAAAATTGTTGTTTTGGCTCGGTGCCCATAGCACACTGGTTATGGCGCCAGCCACATACGAGGCTTGTGGGTTCCAACCCAGCGGGGCCAGCTAAACAATAATGACAACTGCAACAAAAAAATAGCCTGGCTTTGTGGCAGGCACCTGTAGTCCCAGCTACTTGGGAGGCTGAGGCAAGAGAATCCCTTAAGCCCAAGAGTAGGAGGTTGCTATGAGCTGTGATGCCACGGCACTCTATCAGGGGCAACAAAGTGAGACTCTGTCTCAAAAAAAAAAAAAAGAAAGAAAGAAAATTATTGTTTTAAAATGCAGACATGAGCAGCAGGTTAACATCAACTAATAGGGTTCCTGCTCTGCTTCCTCTTTTGCCTGGCTGTGTGTTCCTGGCTGGCCCCTCACTCTCAGGCTCGCTGTGTGAATGAAATGGCCAGCTGCTCTGGTGCCAACTCCTATCTTCTGTCCCTGATCCCCTGGGGTCCAAACCTAACCTGGGAAGTCTATTTTGTCCTTTATACACCAATCCGGTTATAGCTGATAGGATCTGGAAAATGGAATGGGGTCCAAAAGTCTATCTTGTCTCCTCATCGCTACTCTCCCCAAATTATCAAAACAACCGTGACAAAACATCTCCCTTCAACATGCCATCTTTCTTATTCCATAAGGCTCCTGCTCTGCAAGGCTCAGGTAACCGCTGGCATTTTCCTGGTGATTTATAACCACAGCAACTGCCGTGAAACTTTTTCAGATGGGAACTCAGTGCTGTAAAATAAACTCTTCTTCACAAATTGCCCTTAATCACAGCCCCTTTGGTTTTCCTGCTCCTAGGGTAATGCTGGCCATGTGAGGAACAGAGACTTTGACCCTTTGTACAAGAACAACAAGTAAGATGACCACTCTCTGTTTATCATCAAATCTGACGTGCAGTGGGTGTTTCTCAACAGTGCATCCAGGGGTCAAAAATCACAGGGAATCACAGCCAAATTTCGTCTCGGATTCCTGCTTTAATTTGCAACTGCTTGCCTATTCCAGGATGAGAGCTAGACTGTTATTATCTAAGTTCTAAAATATTTTGATTTTGTTTTTCCCTATCAAAATGCTTTTAGCATCCTTCTTTTTCTATTTTACTTATTTAATCTTCATCCATTCATCTACCCACATGTGATTATTCCTCAAGTTAAAGCATATAAACAACTTGATACATATCCATTCATGTTTTTCTCTTTGATCAGAATCCTTTACAGACAATATGAATGTGTTTGTGTTAACATTTATACAGAAGTTTTAAAATACCACTGGAGACTGGGCACAGTGGCTCATATCTATAACCCTATCACTCTGGGAGGCTGATGTGGGTAGATCACTTGACCTCAGGAGTTTGAGACCAGCCTCAGCAAGAGCAAAAACTAGCTGGGCGTGGTGGCAGGCACATGTAGTCCCAGCTATTCAGGAGGCTGAGAGAAGAGGATCTCTTGAACCCAAGAGTTTAAGGTTGCTGTGAGCTATGATGACACCATGACACTCTACCCAGGGTGACGGCAAGACTCTGTCTCAAAAGTAAATAAATAAACATAAAATAATAAATATCATTGAATATTTTTGAAGTTAGGATATTATAAGTACTTTTCTACATGTTGCTTTTTCCTTTCCAACAATTTCATGGGGTATTTCTCCAAGTTATCTGTTAAAACTCTAATTCATGCTCTTTAATACTTGCAGAATATTCCATGGAGGAAATAAAATAATTTATCCATTTCTCTAATAAAAAGCATTCATTTTGTCACATTGAACATCATGGAAATAAACTTCTTTACACAATTTGTTGAAACTCACTTACATTTGTATTTCTATAGAACATATGCCCCAGAGTGAAATTACTATATTGAACAATATGTATCTTCTTTTTAAGAAAATTGTAAATTTCTTATTTTGATTGTCATCATCATCACCATCATCATTATTGAAATTAACAATCGAAAAGCCTATTAAAGGGAGCATTATTATGTAAATTTATATCAGTGATTTCAGGCCCACAGATACATGACCCAGATAGCTGAAAACATACAAAAGATATATCTTTGGAAATAAACACAGCATTCATCTGGCTGTGAAGCTAAAAATGGATGGGATACTTCTTAAATTTGTAGCATAAAGTAAAATGAACTGTCTAAGCGTCATTGAGAACTGTCTATGCCCAGTGTTGTGTGTTGGACCCTTCTTGAGATATTGGTTTCCGAATATGGACCACAAAGAGGCTTTGTCTTTGGAATGTTTCATAAGAGATTGGATGACACAGTCTGAATATCCAAAAGCCACCATTGTTTTATATAAGCATTTCACCCATTATATTAATACATCATCAACAATGTCGAGAGATATATGCCCTGCCTCTAAAAAGTCAATCAGAAAACAAGAAAAAAAACTTCTTTGGACTACAAGGACAATCTGGTGCAAGAAGACAGAATACGAAGTCTTCCAGTCATATATCCCCCACAGCAGCATGAAATTGGCAGCCATGCATGAAGGACGGTTTCTCTGTGGGAGCTTTGGGATTCAGAGGGGACAATGAAGCAGGGAGAACCAACTATTCCAACCAGGGACTGGGTATTTAAGATTCTGAAGATGAAAGAGAGCTTTACAGAAAGCCATGGCAAGCAATGGCTACATTAAAGAAAGGGCTCATCACTGTGCCTACTGCTTACAGAGTCTATTCCCACAGAGGCAGCAGGGAGAAAAGTGGCCTTTGCATCTCTTAAAGGGCGTCAACACCAGACGCCATGGTAGAATTGGGTGGGTCCTCCCCATCCTCAGATGAATAAGGATACAGGAATGACAATGCTTCTTAAGGTACCTACCATCTTTCCTTTACTTTATAGTTTATGTAGCACTAAAACCTCAAAAGGAGTGTCTGAGTGTTGTGGCTCACACTAGTAATCCTAGCATTCTGGGAGACTGAAGCAGGTGGATTTCTTGAGTTCAGGAGCTAGAGACCAGCCTGAGCAAGAGCAAGACGCCCATCTCTACTAAAAATAGAAAAATTGGCAGGATGTTGTGGCAGGCACCTCTACTCCCATCTACTTGGGAAACTGAGGCAAGAGACTTTCTTGAGCCCAAGGGTTTGAGGTTGCTATGAGCTATGATGCCATGACACTCTCCAAGTGTGACAAAGAGAGACTCTGCCTCAAAAAAACAAAAAAAATAAAAAAAATAAATAAAAACTGAAAAGGAGTTCTATGTAAAATGAAAGAAGATAAAAATTATGTCTGAATTGCAGCCCTGGAAAATGTAATGAACCTGCAGTATTTTTTATTTTTTTTTTTGGCTGGGGCTGGGTTTGCACTTCCCACCTCCAATATATGGAGCCGGTGCCTTACTCCATTGAGCCACAAGCACCACCCATGTACCTGCAATTTTTTTTTTTAATTTTTACCAACAACACAGTTACCATTAATTAAATTCTAACTACATGCCAAGTTTTTGTATATGCATATGAATATGTGTATAAATGGCTGTATGTATATGTGTGCTGTGTGTGTGTTTATATACTTTAGTCCTCAAATCATTGCAACAACCCAGCCAGATAGTAGTAGTGTAGTATTCCCATTTATTAATGAAGAAACTAATAATTGAAGAGGTGAAGTGACATGCCCCCGAACCATGCAGCTATAAGTGATTCAAAGTCTCTCTGACTCTCTACTTCACCAGGCTTACTTTAGAAATGAAGTTTATTATCTCCAAAAAACATAAAAGGGTAAATCCTCAAGAAATCCTCAAGAATTAGATATACCAGTTTATGCTGAATATCACCTAATGAAGGGACTATCTGAACGATAAAACAGAATGTGATTAATTTCAAGTGATATAGGAATATGGTTGATAGATAAACAATTTTTAGAAATTTCACTATATTTCATGACTGGAAATTAGGTGCAGTTTATTTAGTCTTAGGGACAATGTAATTTTATCTGGTACTGATTTTTGTTGTGTTACTTGGACAACTATATTAGGTACATATGCTATTTTGTTACACTCATCAACTGGATAGTGGTCAGTCAGGACTTTTAGAATCTCCATCCCCCAAATAATATACATTGTACCAGTTAAGTAATTTCTGGTCATCTGCCCTTCTTCCACCTTAGTGGTACTAATTTTATCTGGTAGAAAAAACTATGGAACTAATGGATCAATATATAGAATTGGATCTTTTCCATGATCACACACTGTCCTCAGAAATAATGAAACTTGAGAAACAGGCCTTCAGCCACAAATATCAAAAGAAAGGACAGGAGGAGAAAGTGTGTTGGAAAGCCATCTTTGCAGCTGGGCTATCTCAATTAAATAGTTCATTTTGTTCATTTTCTAAAGTTTGGAGAACTACTAAGAGGTACCCACAAAAAAAAAGTAGGAAATAAGAAATAAGGTAAACTTTGAAATAGCACATAATAAAATGGTGTGGACAAATGGAGCTGAGAACCGTAAAATCACTGGAGAGAATCTACCTTGACTCCCAGGCCATGGGTCCAGGAATACGACCAGTAGATTGTGTTTACCAAAACCAACAAGAAAGCAGAAACAGGCAACCATGGGGACTGGCCAGATCCCCAGCCCCACCCCAATCTCCAGGACCTGGAGTGAACTCACCAGCTCACCTGGTAGAGGACCAAGAAATGACTACCTCTTTAAAAGTTCCTCCCACTTTCCACTAATCCCCAAGAGTGTGGGCTCAGAAAGCATTTTCTCTTTCCAACTACCCAAACAACTTGAACAAGACTTGGACATACAGAAGAAAGGAAGACAGAGAAAAGGTAGAAAAAGAAAAAAAGGGTGATATTGTGAAGGGCTGAGAGGGAGGAGAGTGGGATTGATAAACAGGGAAGGGACAAGCTGCAGTTTTGTAGCACACAGGGCTGGAATGAGAATGGCACATAGCACAGGCGGGTGGCTCATTTGTTTCTGATAATCATGGATCGTGATTTTCTCATGCAAATTTATGATTTTTGTCTAAAAAAGAAAAAAGGGGAGAAGTAGTGGTAGGACCTAAAGATAGTGTCAGGAACAGGAAAGGGTGAGGAAATGTGACTTGCTTAGGAGGAAATGGAAATTAGGGGTGAAAGCAAAGGGGAAGAAGTTGTTTTTAGGTAAGGGCTTGACTTTTCCTTTTGACTGAGAAGAATATTATTAGGGAAAGAAAGAGGGCAACTACCCAGCATGCTGAATCTTGTTCCTCATCAAATCTTGTGTCAGAGTAGAAAGAAAATAGAAATGCGTGTGTCTGTGTGTACGTAGATCCACTTGTATTAGATATTTGTTTCTTCACTCACATGTCCACACGTATGTATATGCCTGGGTGGGTAGATGTATGTATAGATGTATTTTAGTTGTGAATATCCTTTTCTTTATTCCTGCATACTTTCCTTGGCAGAGAGAAAATAGCAAAAGGCCAAAAGCAAAAAAGATAAATATACATGCTGATCATTAGACTCATAATTTTGGAAAGCTAACTGAAAACCAAATGCTTCTTTGTTCAGAAAAAAAAGGAACATTCCTTTTAGAAATTAGAGAAAAATGCAAAAGGTAGTTATAGATTACTAAAAGAAATTCCAAACTGTATTTTTCTTGGATGTAAAAGTCAAGTTTTCAATCAAACCAAAGAGTGAAACTAAAATAAATAAATAAGTAGATAAATAAGTAAGTTGTCAGCATTCCTGTTCCTGAACATGTTCCCTAGGCCTTTGCAGAGGCAACCATGGGGAAGAGAGTTGCCATCATCGGAGCAGGTGTCAGTGGCCTGGCCTCCATCAGGAGCTGTGTGGAAGAGGGGCTGGAGCCTACCTGCTTTGAGAGGAGTAATGACATCGGGGGCCTGTGGAAATTCTCTGTAAGTAGGGCGTCATTGCAATAGATGAGAAGTGAGCTGGAAAGTGAATTGGGAAGTGTACAAGAAAATGCTTCTCGAACAAGGCTTCCAAACCTGCTACCATGGCAGTTAGGTTTGGAATCCACAGAGCACAAAGTAAGGAGGAAAGCATCCTTTTTGCAAGCATCCTTTTGGTTGGATCCTTTCCAAGGTTAGAAAGCATCCTTTTTGCAAGTAGGAAGACAATTAGACAATCAGCAAATTAGTAAATTAGGGTTTAGCCGGCCTCTGTGTACAAAATTCGCCTCGGATAAATCATTAATGATAAGAGCCAACAGGACATAAAATGTGTGGCCCATAGTGGTAAGGTTTATGCAATTATAATTGAATGAGTTACTTACTCATTTAAAGATTAAATGGTTTTCTCATTCTTTTTTGAAGGTACCAAAGGTCTTTTTAGTGATTCAGATCACAGAATTTAAAGTTTCAGGTACTAATTTTGCTCTTATGAAACCACATAATGGAGAGAGCTGCAAAAAGAACCAAGAATAGAACATAGTGCTTTGAAGTTCTTCAATTCCCCTTTGTTTCTGTAGATTTATAAAAGGGTTCTGTCAGCAAACATGCATGACTATAGTGGGTGTGAGAGCTTCCCTGTGCTCTTCGTTCCATCAATATCTCTACACTGTGGGACCACACCGGTCCCATCCATCTTATTTTTCTTCTCATAAGCCCACTTATATATGCAAATTAAGGAAGATTGTCTAAAATGGGACACTTTTAAGCCACTATTTCCTCCTCATGTGCACAATCAGTATTAAATTATATGCCTCAATAAAAACCTTGTATTTAATGAAACAGTATCTGTAAAGCTCTTTCTGTATTGGTTCTGGTGAAGGAGGACATTCCTGCTCTTGAAATTTCCTTCTAACCCGGACAAGTTCATGGAAAGCTTGATCTACATTCATCCTAATCTTTGCTGATGCCTCCATCTATGTCACCTTAAGCTGTCCAGCTAACTGCTGTCCTTCTTCCTGTGTTACCTGTCTTTGATAACCCAGGTCTGCTTTATTACCAATTAAAATCACTGGAAACTCATCACGATCCTTTACTCTGAGAATCTGTCTTTGAAACGTATAGATTTCTTCAAAATTGCCTTTATCTGTGACTAAGAAGACCAACAGGAAACCCTCCCCAGTCCTCACATACTGTTCTCTCATGGCTCCATACTCTTCTTGTCCTGCTGTATCTAAAGTATCTAGCCGGCTTGCTCTGTCATCTATCACACATGCTGGGTGTAAGAATCTTCAATAGTTGGATCATAAACCGTTACAAAAGAGGACCGGATGAATGGGTGGTGAGCGCCGACTTGCCCTCACCACCCCCGCCGACCAACAGGAGCCCGTACTACTTTGTCTGACCCCGTGTATATTGGAGGATATGCATAGATTATGTGCAAATACTATAACCCATTTTATTTAAGAGACTTGGGCATCCCAGATGTCGATATCCACAGGGGAACCAGTCCTCCACTGATACCAAGGAATGATTATAATTACTTGGAACTGGCCCCAAAGATGATCAGTATTTTTTTCTTCTTTCTTTCTTTCTTTCTTTCTTTTTTTTTTACTAATTATCTTCCATTTCAAACTGTACATTCACAGGACCATGCAGAGGAGGGCAGGGCAAGCATTTACCAATCGGTCTTTACCAATTCTTCCAAAGAGATGATGTGTTTCCCAGACTTTCCATATCCTGATGACTTTCCCAACTTTTTGCACAATAGCAAGATCCAGGAATATATCACTGCATTTGCCAAAGAAAAGAACCTTCTGAAATACATACAATTCAAGGTAAGATGCTATCAACAAATTAGCTTGTGGCATAATGATGAGGAAGTCCATGTCTATTACTGAATTTTCATTTGTTATTTTTCACTATCCCTTTCTTGTTTATCAACATTTTTAGTGTATGGTGTCTCTAACTCTAGATTTAGAGAATATATCTTCTTAAGAATATAAAGGAAATTTACAAAATTTGACTGCATACAGTTCTCAGGTCAAGAGGCCACTAATTTGTAAATCAATAACAAAAAAATGTAAAATAGCCATGAATTTGGAAATTAAAACTTTTTTTCCTAAATAATGTACAAGTCAAAGAAGAAATTGTAATGAGAATTTAAAAAAATAACTGATAGTAATTTAGATTCTATATATCAGTATTTGTGAGAAACATAAAAAACTATATTTTCAAGAAAATTTTAAACATAAATGCATATGTTGGAAAGTGAAAAAGATTAAAAATTAATAAGGTAAGGAAGTTCAATAAATTGGTAAGAGAAAAACAGAATAAACTCAAAGGACATAGAATGAAGGGGATAATAAAAAGAAATTAGTAAAATACAAAATAAGGCCTAGTAACAAAATTAAAAATTTATTCTTCAAAAATTCTAATAAAATAAACATCAGATGAATAGCTGGTAGTTTTAGAAACAAATAGCAAAGGCACAAATAAATTATATTGGAATGAAAAGGTAGACAAAATAGATGCAGATTAAATACTATAAAAATGTTTGCAAGGTAAACATTTAAATTGGTTAACTCTTTTCTTAAAACATTTTACAAAGTTCGCTCAAGAAGAAGTAGAAAGCCTGAATAGTCCCTGATGATTCTTAGTCATTTTTACCTCGAAATTAAAAATCTTCCCATAAAGAAAGTTGACACTTCCATAGATGAGTACTTGCAAATTCACAGTGAACAAATTATCAGTATTTTATATACTCTTTCAGAAACTAGAAAAGGAAGTATGATTCCAAACTCTTTCTATAAAATTATAACCTTGATATCAAAAGCAGACAGGATAATGTGAAGTAGGAAAACTACAGACCAATCTCCTTTGTGAAAACTCATGCAAAAAATCCTTCCAAAATGAACTCAACAGAGTATTTAAAAAGACTAACTGCCTTTATTGAGTTGAGAATATGAGAGTCTTTTAACATTATGAAATATAGACTATAATTTACTACAAAAACCTGTGACAGTCAGAAAACCATGTTTATTTAACAAATTTAAGGAGATATTAACAGAAATTTAACACTGATTTGTACTTGAAAGAAAAAAGGCAAATTGTCACCAAACTAAGATTCGAAGGACATTTTCTTTATTCATCAAAACACACACAAGCACTTAAATCTGCACCACTCAGTATGGTACCATTAGCCACAAAACTGAGATGTGCTTTAAGTATAAAATACAGACTTTGTGTAAAATACAAAAAAAATTATTTTGATTAAATATTGAAACATTAATATATCAGATAGAATTAGATTTAATTATATGTTGCTTCACTTTTTACGATGACTACTATATTTACTTTTATGTTAACTACTAGAAATTTAAAATTGCATATGTTGCTCAGATTATATTACTACTAGAAAAAGCTGTGTTTGGTAGTGAAAAGTTAGAAGCATTCCCCTTGAAGTCCAGAACACATAAAAACTACTTATTTTTACTATTTATTTTCAATAATCTTAAGAAATCTAAGAAACAATATCATAAATAAAAGAAATAGAGGGAATGACAGTAAATAAAGAGAAAGCATCATTATTATAAATGATATCTTACCTACTGACTAAACCCCAAATAATCTACAAATTATTAGAACTAATAACAATACAAAAAAAATTAGGCAAGGTGTGTTATATAAGATCAACATACAAAAATCAATTGCATTTCTATAAACCAGTAACAAACAAATTATAATTTTAAAAGGTGTCATTTATAATAGGGTAACTAACTAAAAAATATCAGAGTTATTCAAATGATATGCATGATCCTATGAGTTTATAAGGGCTCATTTTATCAATATATTTCATAAGAAGTAAAAATGTTACATATGTGTGTATTTTCCAATATGTATAAAATACTACATACTAAAGTTTTGAAGAACAATTAATATCAAATGGAGGTTCTCTTTCCAATATAATCAGAAGAACTGAAAGTTATTCTTATTTTCTTATTCTTATTTTTTTAATTTTAAGTTAATGCAAAGGTACAACCAGGTCACAATATTTGAATTTGTTAGGTTGAGTCCATCTTGTAGTTGTATCCTGCACCCAAAAGGTGCTATACACCCTCACATTGTGCCCATTAAGTGAGAGCACACAAACCCCTTCCTTTATTTCTTCCCTCCCCCATTTCTCCCTCCCCTCACCTTGAATGGAAATGAGTTTTTCACCCTTGTGGGCATGAATTATATCATCTACTGGCTTCATATTAGTATTGAGTACATTGGATACTTGCTTTTCCATTCTTGTGAGACTTTACCAAGAAGAATGTGCTTTAACTCCATCCAGGTTAATACAAAAGATATAAAGTCACCATCTTTTATGGCTGTATAGTATTCCATGGTACACATATACCACAGTTTGTTAATCCATTCCTGAGTTGGTGCGCATTTAGGTTGTTTCCACTTACTGGCATTTGTAAATTGAGCTGTGATAAATAATCTAGTGCAAATGTCTTTATGATAAAATCATTTTTTTTTCTTCTGGGTAGATCCCTAGTAGTGGGATTGTGGGGTCTGAAAGTTTTTTTTAAAAAAAGGAGCACAGTAGCAGGCAGTTGTTCAGGAGACAGCCCAACTAGCTTCAAAATCTCCTGGGCTATTTTTAGCAACATAAGTTTTCATGAGCTACCCCTGACCGGCTGAACTAAAACATCTGGGAGTGTGATCCAGGAATGTGTACTTTAACAAGCTTTGTAGGTGGTTCTTATACACACTAAAGTTTAAGAAAAACATGTATCCTTAAAATAGAGAAAATATTTTCTTTTAAGACAATAATAACATTAAAAATGAAATGGCTACAGAGATGTTAGAAGGCAATAGTTACGAAAATTAGTGCCCACCAAATTACGTACTCTGTATGGTGTGCACCTCTTGTACACTATAAACTGAATTCACTGTCCTATCTCCTAGGGGTGTCACTCCTGTACTGCAGAAAACATTAGTCATGCACAAAAAGCCATGCACGAATGTATACATAATACACAAACGTATACATAAATATGTATACACACACACATGTATATATAGTGTGTATATATTTAAATTTAGTGTTCTGTTTTATGGAGGGGATTTTAGATTTGTAATATGTGCCTCAACAATGAATTCAGTATTTTTTCCTAATCCACTATTTTTTTCATATTACTTTTGTCAATTCTACTTGCTAGCATAGAAAAGATTTCTTTCTGTATTTCTCTTAGACATTTGTGTCCAGTATAAATAAACATCCTGATTTCTCAACTACCGGCCAATGGGAAATTACCACTGAAAAAGATGGCAAAAAAGAATCAGCTGTCTTTGATGCTGTGATGGTTTGTTCAGGACATCACGTGTACCCCCACCTTCCAAAAGAATCCTTTCCAGGTAATGTCAAAACTCAAACTGCTATCTATGCATCTGGGAAGAATGAATATCTTGATGATGTCATTTTTTTCCCTCAAAGTAGAAACAGGTCAAATTAAAATATACTTCTTTTATATCTCATACATAGGGAATGTTAAAATTCCATATTATTATCAGTATATCCACTCACAAAATCACTTTTGTTCAAGTAGTTTTCGGGGGAGTTGTTTGGGGAGGGTTTATTTTGAGACAGGGTCTCATTCAGTTGCCCTGGGGTTGAGTGCCCTGACATCACAACTCACAGCAACCTCAAAGTCTTTGGCTCAAGCAACCTTCTTGCCTCAGCCTCCCCAGTATCTGGGACTACAGGCGCCTGACACAAGGCCCGGCTGATTTTTGTTTGTTTGTTTGTTTTTAGAGATGTTTTTGCTCTTGCTCAGGCTGGCCTCTATCTCCTAAGGTCAAGCAATCCACCAGCCTCAGCCTCCCAGAGTGCTAGGATTATAGGCATGAACCACTGCTGCCTCACCAGCCTTTTGGGGTTTTTTCCCAATGAAAAACAAACTGATTCACATGTTTCTCACTTTTCACTCAGGATTAAAAGATTTTAAAGGCCAATGCTTCCACAGCAGGGACTATAAGGAACCAGGTGCATTCAAGGGAAAGCGAGTCCTGGTGATTGGCCTGGGGAATTCGGGCTGTGATATTGCCACGGAACTGAGTCACACAGCTGAGCAGGTACAACTTCCCAGTTCCTCAAGGGACTGTCTCTAAAGAGACAGAAACAGTTATCATTGGAAAGGTGTGACATGAAATAGGGTGGGGGAGGGTATCTGATGTGAAAACTGAGTGGTAACCTGTACAGCTCAGCTTCCCTAAGCAGCAGGTAAGGTTTTAAACCACTTAGAGCAGCGGTTCTTGACCTGTGGGTCACAAACCCCTTTGGGGGTTGAACAACCCTTTCACAGGGGTTGCCTAAATACATCCTTCATATCAGATGTTTACATTACAATTCAAAACAGTAGCAAAATTACAGTTATGAAGTAGCAACAAAAATACCTTTATGGTTGGGGGTCACCACAACATGAGGAATATGTATTAAAGGGTCACGGCATTAGGAAGTTGAGAACCACTGACTTAGAAAAAGGCAGAACATCGGCAAGGAGTGATATTGTCATACAACAGTCTCAAGACATTTGGAGCCTAATGTGTGTGATCAGTCTCTCTAGAACCAGATTTAGGGTTCAGGCTATGACTCTGAGAATCTTGGGTAAGTCCTTCATTCCCTTGAATTTCAGGCTTCTCAATGGTAAAACAGATAAAAATTGAACCTCATTTTGGTGCTCGTTAGAGTTAAGGATTGGAATGTGATTTAAGCAATAGAGAATAATTTATTCATTCATGCATGCATTTATTCCATGGCTATTTACGGAGAGTCTGCTATGTGCCCAAAAGTGGCTTGGGTGCTAGAATGGAACAGATATGATTCTCGCTCTGGAACAAGAGCTGCCACTAGAATGAAGGATAAACAAGTGATTCAGGCACTAAATGCTATGATTTCAGGCCTGGAGGCCTCACAAAGAAGGGAGAACTGAACCAGTCCTTGAAGGACAAATATAGATCATATGATTGTCAAAGGGACAGAGACTATTCTTATAAAGGAAAATGGCATGAGCAAAGGTGTGAAGACAAGAATGACCACTGCATATTTGACTATTATAGGTTCATCTCACTGGAATGAAGGTTCTTAATAGTAATAACTTTTATGATGTATTATGGTACTCAATGCCTCCATATAAATGAGCTCCTTTGATTGTGGGAAGAAGGTAATTGAGTTTTATTATGCCCATTTTACAGAAAAGATAACTGAGGCCCAGGAACGTCATCTGTCTTCTTGATAACCATACAGAAAATTAATATTTGAGCCACCAAAATGTTAAGAGGACTGAAGGCTAAGCCTGATTCCAAGAACAGAGATGCTACAGGAATTAAGACAGGAAGGAAAGAGTCAAGTTATGTCATATATTTTAATGACTTGACTGTCAGGCTGACCCTGAATGTAGATTAGAGTTCTAGAAGTTAATTTGGGAGAGCTTTCAGTATTCATAGCCATGCAAGAAGGGAAGGAAGCTTCCCTTTACCTGACTCTGAAGCTGGATGATACTTTGGCACTGTCCCAAGTTGGGGTGAGAGACAGCCTTTACACATCTGCATCAACAAGTAATGAGAACAGGAAACCCAGACAGCGTAAGACCTTGAGTGAGGCCCCTCTGTTCAGCCAAAGCATTTCCCAAAGAATGGCAACAGCTGAGGGGTGGCTTCCGGCCCCACTCTCAACAGCTGGGGCAATAAATCCATTCCTAAATGGAGATGCGGGGGGCACGTCACAATGTCTGCTGCACACAGTCACTATGTCTGTGGTTGAATTGGTGTTTTATAAGGTCATCATCAGCTCCAGAAGTGGCTCCTGGGTGATGAGCCGGGTCTGGGACAATGGCTATCCTTGGGACATGATATATGTCACTCGATTTGGAACCTTCCTCAACAACAACTTACCGACAGCCATCTCGGACTGGTTGTACGTGAAACAGATGAATGCCAGATTCAAGCACGAGAACTATGGCTTGATGCCTGTGAACGGGTAATGCAGAGTGAAATGGGATTTGGCAGCTTGCTTCTCCTTCTGTGTCAACCACCTTTAATGTGGGTTGCAACCCAAAACAAGTCAAAACATATTCGTGGAGATCAAAGGATAAAAAATTAGGAGTGATTTCCTATTTGGTAATCCTCCTTACTAGCTTTCCACAGCTGGAGCATTATATAATAGCTCAGGCATTAGTCCCTAGAGTAATGATAATCGTAGTCAACATGCTTTAAGCACTTAATACATGTCAGATTCTCAGCAACGTTTGTCAAGGCTCTGATGTGTCCTATCTCACTTTATCCTCACAATGACTATGAGGAAGGCTCTATCAGTATCCTCTTTTTAGAGATGAGAAAACCGAAGATCAGGGTAGTCAATAACTTTACCAAAGTCCCACAGCAAGGAAATAGAAGCAGCACCAGAAATAAATGAAGATCTGCTGATTCCAGAGCCCCCTCCCTTAGCTACCTGCTCTGGCATCTCTCACTTTGGTAAGCACGGCAAGAGAACTTCCTCTGTCCTACACTCTCCTTACCCCTAACTAGCCCTCCCGCCGGCCACAGAGAGGCCACACTGCTTTCACCTTCAGTCTCCTCCTCACTGTCTCCTGTAACATCCTCCAAGCCAGTCCCATAAGACATGAATTTGCCACGGAGGAAAAAAACCCAAGTTATAAACTATTAACATCAAAATGAATTCATTAATTCCACAAATATCTAAAAGCATTTATCACGTGTCAAGTTCTATGTTAAGTCCTGTGGATGTATTACTAAACAAAACAGGCAAAAATCTCTGTCCTCTAAAACCTGGAGCCTATATTCTAAGTAGTGGGCAACAGTAAAGAACAATTAGCAGAAGATCACACGGCGATGTGCACTGGGCAGGAAACGAGGCGGGCAAAGGCCATGGCAAGTGCCATCAGGACAACTTAGGATTTTTTCTGAAATAGGCATCAATGGGGGACTGAGTACAGGTGTTTATTCTGGATGTGGAAAATGCTTTGTGGAAAGGCAGAGAGTGATCACAGAGAGTAAAGATGAGGCGAGAAAATTGCGACTTCCCTTGCTTTGCAATGATGTTTCACATCGGTTTTGTTCTTCAACCACACCGGCAATACTCTGTGGCTCAGGAAAAAAAAAATCTCGGGTAGTTTTCTCTTTCTGTATCAGTTTGCACGTGGGCCAATGAAATGAAGGGGAGATACTCGAGTTCTAATGACTGCCTCTCTTTTTCCTACAGAATCCTGAGGAAAGAGCCTGTGTTTAATGATGAGCTCCCCGCTTGCATCCTGTGTGGCACCGTGTCTGTTAAGCCTAATGTGAAGAAGTTCACAGAGACCTCGGCCATTTTTGAGGATGGGACTGTGTTTGAGGCCATCGACTGTGTCTTTTTTGCAACAGGCTATAATTATGCCTACCCCTTCCTTGATGACTCTATCATCAAAAGCAGAAACAACGAAGTCACCTTGTTTAAAGGCATCTTCCCTCCTCTACTGGAGAAGTCAACCATGGCAGTAATTGGCCTTGTTCAGTCTCTTGGGGCTGCCATCCCCATAGCTGACCTCCAAGCCCGCTGGGCAGCACAAGTAATAAAGGGTAAGTAGAAAAAAAGCTCATCAGTGGGGAAGATGAACGACAGCAAGAATAATGTTGGGTCTTTTTAAAAATAATTCTCCTAATTACAAGAGTACCATCTGTAATGAATATATTCTTAATTCTTAATAGAATCTATAATTCTATTCTTTGTTGCTATGTTTTATAAACAATTTAAAGTATATTACATCATATTATCATGTGCAATAGTACACGATATTATTAGAGGAGTTTTTGTGACTTACAACTCCTTACAGCTGAGAATTATCCCAGATCATTTACTAGACTTGAGAACACGGAGCTCTTTGTTATAAGTGCACAACAAATTTATAAAATTATGATTTTGAGGCTCAGTAAAATTACATTGCTTGAAAGATTAATAAGATAAGATGTTTCGGGCCAGGCACAGTGGCTCATGCCTGTAATCCTAGCACTCTAGGAGGCCAGGGCCAATGGATTGCTTGAGCTCGGGAGTTCATGACCAACCTGAAAAAGAGATAGCCCATCTCTGAAAAATAGCTGGGCACTGTTGTGGGGGCCTGTAGTCCCAGCTACTAGGGAGGCTGAGGCAAAAGAATCACTGGAGCCCAAGAGTTCAAGGTTGCTGTGAGCTATGATGCCATGGCACTATACCAAGGGTGACAAAATGAGACTGTCTCAAATAAATAAATAAATAAATAAATGTTTCCAAGTGAATATCCAGCCAATTTTAGATATCCACAATCATGGAAAACGTGTTTTCTGGAAAGGCATTGGTTTTTCTGCTACTATTTTCTTCTTGCATTTGTTAGATAAGGACAAGCAATGGGGCATTCAAGACAGAAAATCTGTAGGTATGCTCGATAGTCAGTCTCTAAAATGTGAGAATACTGAGTCCTTGATTCTTAAAGAGGAAATGACACAACAAACTTGTCTGAGGTCTGGAAAGGAAGGCAGCAGCATCCTTCAACAGCAGGCACTAGGGTCAGGTTCCACTCAGGTATGAATACAGTTACAGGCAGGTGCTGGTTGTAATGCTAAGTATTCAGGGAGGGGATGGCATGAAATTCCACACTGGCTTGCACTTAGGTTCAGGCCCAGAAAAACTGGCATTAAAGGAAGGGTGCGATATTTACACTCTGCTATGACAAGAATTGTAACTTTGGGCTCTGAGGAAAGGAAACAAGGCAATTGATAGGGGATTGATGTACAAGACAGAGGCTCAGTCGTAGGGTAAGTGAAGAACAAGAGGACCAGGTCAGAGGTGCTAGTTACAAACAAGCAACCCAGTGACAGTAGCTGGTGGACTGTCCAGTACTGTTTCTTTTCTCCCAATCTCTTTTCCTGCCCAAGATCAAGACAGGTTCCAAGGATTAGAACCAGGCCCTATCTATAAAAGCTGTTTAAATGACCCTCCTTATAAAGATGGCAGGGATGAGAAATTAAGCAAGTCACTGAAGGTCTGGAATAACCATATCTGGGCTGGAAGTCCTAAACTCATTCAAGGTGACGCCAAGATTGCCAAGGAAATCATCCTAAATATAAATTATCTCTGGGCACAAAAGTATATTTTGGTGTGAGTTTCAGAGAGCTCTGTAGACCTATATAAGCCTGAAATCCTGGAGCAGCCCCAACTCAGGTCTGGTTTCCTGGGGCTCTCTTACATCCTTGTGGACAGTCCATATCCTCAGGTACATTCAAGAATTGTTGGCTTTCTAAAGAAAGACCTGGGGCTTCAAGAAATTCTACATCTTAGGCTCGGCGCCAGCTACATGCACCTGAGCTGGCGGGTTCGAATCCAGCCTGGGCCCGCCAAACAACAATGATGGCTGCAACCAAAAAATGGCCGGGCGTTGTGGCAGGCGCCTGTAGTCCCAGGTACTTGGGAGGTGGAAGCAAGAGACTCGCTCGAGCCCAGGAATTAGAAGTTGCTGTGAGCTGTGATGCCACGGCACTCTATCCAGGGTGACAGCTTGAGGCTCTGTCTCAAAAAAAAAAAAAATTCTACATCTTATCTGCCAGAAATACCCCTTTCTGGCCAAAGCAGGATTTTTCCTATAAAGTTTTTTTTTCTTAAATCTTGATAAGGTGACATTGATTCACCTCTGGCTTTAATTTGTTAGATAACATTCTTAAAATATGACCATGAGATTAGAATATAATCTCTGAAACTTATTTTAAATATCTGGTTACCAGTTTGAGAGCAAAGATCCTATGATATTTAGGTAATGGTTTTTAATTATTGTGACAAGTAGCCGTTCTGAGAATGAACTGTATGTGTCTCAGAATGATTGCCTGTTCATTTGCTCATGATTTTATTTTGCTGGAAAGTGACAGAAGATGGAAATATTAATGTGATTCATAAACCATTATGTAGAGGGGAGTTTTGGAGGCTGGTCCTAGGCTAGGCTCATTGAATGATTATCTGGACTTTCCCTCTTTTTCAGGAACTTGTACTTTGCCCTCTGTGAAAGCTATGATGGATGATATTGATGAGAAAATGGGGAGAAAGCTTAAATGGTAAGAGCACCTGTTAGAATGGGGGTCTAGGAGTCCAAGGAAAAGTCAGAATTTGTGAATGCTTGGATCTGTTTTGATTTTGAATAGTCCTGAATGAAGCCATTAGGATGATAGCTACGAGCTACATTCTCATTCAACAAATAATAATTAAAGACCTGCCTTGCACCTGACACTGTATTAAGTCCTGTTAAGTGCAAGACACGGAGTGAAGAGTGCTGAGGATTTACACTATATGGCCTTAGAGCTCCAGGGCTCCTGAAATGTATCGCAGAAAGTAGATCCAGAAAGGATTAGAAACTAAAGGAGTTTGGAGCCTCATGGAAGTGAACTTTTATTCTCTATCCCTGGAATCCCCAACCTCCTGGGCCATGGACAGTACCAGTCCGTGGGCCTGCTAGGAACCTGGCTACACTGCAGGAGTTTCGCATGAGACCAACGTGAAAATTCTTTGGAAAAACAAAAAATTCCAGGAGAAAGGAGCATTGTTCTCTTTACTTACAGGAGAGATTGACATTGATTCCCACAGATAGAATACGTGAGGTGTCTTCCCTGTTCTTGTTTCCACGTAGATATGGATGTCCACTGTGGTGCTTCCTCTCCCACTTCTAGGTTTGGCACCAGCGAGACCATCCAGACGGATTACATTGTTTATATGGATGAACTTGCGTCCTTCATTGGAGCGAAACTCAACATCCCATGGCTCTTCCTGACAGATCCCAAATTGGCTGCGGAAGTTTTCTTTGGCCCTTGCAGCCCCTACCAGTTTAGGCTGGTGGGCCCAGGGAAGTGGCCAGGAGCCAGAGATGCCATCTTGACCCAGTGGGACCGGACATTGAAACCCACAAAGACAAGAGCTGTTGGGACGCCTCAGAAGCCGTGCTTCGTTTGCGATTGGTTCAAGCGCCTTGCTATTCCTATTCTGTTAATTGCTGTCTTCGTTGTGTTGTTCTAATCATCATTCTCTCAGGGATTTCTGAAAGTTACTGACAATACTCAGGCAGAAACTTCCTATTTAAAAATGAAGATTTTTTCATGCCCCCTACTCCTTTTTAAATAAGCTCCTTTAAGAATCATGTCATGATCTAAAAACAGCATTAATCATATCTCTTTAGGCTCCGCTGTTACTTGGTAATCAGAAGTGTGTTCTTTATGTCTAATTTAAATCATCTCCTGAAACGTTTTGACATTTCTTTTCTCCTGTAGAAAATGTTTGAAATAAACACTTCAAATCTAAACAAAGAGCAAATTAAGCAAAACAATGTGATATTCCCAAGCTACCTCTACAAAGCATTTGCAGGATAAAAGGAAGAGTCTGGCTACTGTATTTCATTTTTGTTTTGTGGAGCAATCCCCCAGGCAAGACCTCCTCTTCCCTCACCAAGAAGCATAATACCCGGACCTGGTCTATGTTGAAAATTAACACAAAGTAACTCATTTTATTGGTACCCTCAATAAGGAAATAAATATTCCAACATTTAACAGCAAAACAACAACAACCACCACAGCAGAAAGCAACAGCAACAGCAACAAGGACCAAATATACATTTTAGCTGAAGGGAAATGTTTTTAAAAGTTAAATGTTCTACCAAAGCTGTGACCAGAGTCTAACACTACCCATAGAGGTTGAACTGCTCAGGTAGCAGAATGAATCCAAAATATTATTTTAAAATGAACAATATTGCCTTATTAAAATTCTGATAATTATAATTTTTATATTTTGACAGTATAGACCAAAGAAAATATATATGGGAAAAGATCACATTTTCATCTAAGGCTTTCTTTTTTTCTGTTACTTTCTTTATATTTTCATTTTTGAAGCTGAAATTTATCAGGAGTGTTGTGCACAATTTAAATCTTTCTCTTTTCCTAATTATGTATTGTAACGAAGTTAACATTCTGCTTTTAGACAGTACAGTGGCTCCTGCCTGTAATCTTAGCACTCGGGGAGGCTGAGGCAGGTGGATTGCTTGAGCTCAGGAGTTCAAGACCATCCCAAGCAACAGCAAGACCCAGTCTCTACTAAAAATAGAAAAAATAAAATAAAAAATAAAAAATAACCAGGCATCGTGGCAAGTATCTGTAGTCCCAGCTACTTGGGAGGCTAAGACAAGAGGATCACTTAATTCCAGAAGCTTGAGATTGCTGTGAGCTATGACACAGAGTAAGACTCTGTCTCACATAAATAAATAAATAAATATTGCTTTTAGGGTGTGAAATATTCCCAGATATTGCTAAGTGAAACAGACTTTTCTTGAAAACCTGTGTCCTAAAAGGAATCAAGTAACCAGAAATTTATGCAGTCCAAAATTCTATCATTCATGGCAACATGGATGTTCTTGGAGGACATTTCATTTGTTATTAAAAATGCTAGTACACAAATAAAAATTGAAAAGTAAATTGCTATAATCCAATTTCTATTATACTTTTTTGTATGAGACTATGGTTTCAATATTTGTCCCTTCCAAAATTCATGTTGGAACTTTATCCCTGGTGTGGTAGTACGGAGGGGGGGACTTCCAAAAGCTGATTGGGTGATGAAGGCTCTGCCCCCATAAATGGATTAATCGATTAGCACAGGAGTGGCTCTTGCTCCCACCAGATGCGGGGTCTCAGCCTTGGACTTCTCAGCCTCAAACAACTCAATAGCAAAAAACCCCCCAAATAATCCAATTTTTTAAAGGCAAATGAGTTGAATGCACTAGAAATACAAATGGCCAAATGGCATATGAAAAATTGTTCAACATCACTAATCATCAGGGAAATGCAAATCAAAACCACAATGAGACAGACAACATCTCACCTCAGTTAGAATGCCTATTATCCAAAATAATAATAATAACAACAACATATGCTGGTGAGGATTCGAAGACAAAGGAACTCTCATACTGTTGGTAGGAATGTGAATTAATACAGCCATTATGGAAAACAGTATGAAGATTCCTCAAAAAACTGAAAATAGAACTATCATATGATCTAGCAATCCCACTACTAAGTATAAAGCCAAAGGAAAGGAAATCAGTATGATGAAGAGATATCTACACGCTTGTGTTTATTTCAACAACTATTCGCAATAGCCAAATGTAAACATACATACACAACAGAATACTATTTACCCATAAAAAAGAACAAAATTCTATCATTCGTGACCACATGGATGTTCTTGGAGGACATTATGTTCAGAGTAATAAGCCAGGCACAGAAAGATAAATCCTACATGTTCTTACTTCTGTGTGGGAGCTAAAAGAGTAGAGAGCAGAATAGTGGTTCCTGGAGCCTGGGGAGGAGGGGGAGGTTGGAGAATTTCTTAAGGTGGGTTAATGAATATGAAAGTACGGCTAAAGAGGAAGAATCAATTCTTGTGTTCTATAGCACTAGAGAGTGACTACAGTTACTGTTAATAATTTACCATTTACTCTCAATAACTGAAAGAGTAGATTTAGAATGTTTCCAATACAAAGAAATGAAAAATGTTTGAGGGGTGATGCATATGCTAGTTAATTGCCTTGATTTGATCATTATCCATGACATACATATATCAAAATATCACACACTGTACTTCATATATCTATGTAATTATTATGCATCAATTAAAGATAACAATAAAATCCAAAGAATCAAGTTGGAAATAATAAAACCCAAAGGCCCAGGAGAAACTTGCAGAGCTGGGATCTCATCTCTGAGGAGGGTGCCAGCTTGCTGGTGCTGGTATCTCTGAGGTCACATGAAAATTGGCTCTCTACGTTTTGGAATCATTGAAAGTGGAACTAGCTGTAGCAGCATCATGGCTGCCAAGATGAAGACAAGAATGCTAACAGGAGCAGAAAGCAACTGAGAGAAAGTTACTCCTTTTCCACACTCTGAGACTCCCCCAGATAGGAAGCAAACAAGCAAAGGAGAATGATGTTTGCAGAGATTCAGCCCCAGCATCATGAAATGGAGCATAAAAGAATAGGCTTAAAGTTGAAAGAAAATAACTTCATCAGGAAGAATTTTTAAACCCATCTCAAATGCCACCTCCTCCATAAAGGCTTTCTGAATTTATTCTATATAAGTATGTTTTCTCTCTTCTTTGAATCACTATAGAAACTTAGAGTCTGATTGGTGTCCCTTGTATTATGCTCTGTACTATAGTTATGCCAGTGCTCTGTACTATAGTTAGGCCAGTGCTTGACTTAATCGATCCACTCTCCCCTTTCTCTGCACATGACACATACGATGTTAGAACAGTGGAACAATTTTTTATTTATGTCCCTCTCTCCTGGAACTTCTCAATAACTGGTTTTGAACGTATTCATTGCTGAATCCACAATACTTAGAAATGGACCTAGTATCCAGTACTGTGTGCGTGTGCAAAATGAATGAATTTAACTGAAATGAATATCAGTCCGGGAAAATCAGACTTGACTGACAATAGGGGATTTTGAATATAAGAATATCTTTTTTAAACAATATGTCATTTGTTTACAATGACACCCTAGAACAAAAGAAAATATCTTCTTTTTGTAATGATTAACTTAATCTCAAACTCAGAAAACTTCTCAGTACCTAATTCCATGCCTTCCTCCACTCCTCCCCTTGGAGGAAGATAGAAGCCAAAATCCCACAGATTTAAGTGGATCCCAGAGCACAACAAATGTAGAGGATGTGTTTTACAACCAGTACTAATATGAAAAAAATGTATTTGGCATAGATTTGCCTGAGAAAATAAAGGTATCATATTATATTTAAAACAAGGAAAAATGGTTCTAAGCATTCCTGTGGAAAGAAATGAAGTCTAGTCCTAGTGGAGTCGGTGGTTCATGCCTGTAATCTTAGCACTCCGGGAGGTCAAGGCAAGAGGATTCCTCAAGCTCAGGAGTTCAACACCAGCCTGAGCAATAGTGAGCCCCCATCTCTGCTAAAGATAGACATAATTTGCTCAGTGTGGTGCCATGCACCTGTAGTCCCAGTTACTCAGGAAGCTGAAGCAGGAGGATCACTGTGCCCAGGACTTTGAGATTACCATGAGCTAGGCTAATGTCACAGCACTTTAGCCTGGGCAACAGAGTGAGCCTTAGAAGGAGAAGAGAGGAGGGGAGGGGAGCGGAGGGGAGGAGAAGGAGGTGGGGGGAGGAGAGGAGGAAGGAGAAGACAGGAGAAGGGAAGGAAAAGAGGAGGACAGAAATGAAATCTGTTCCAAATCCTGAGATACCAGAGAGCTACTAATTTAATCACTGTTCTCTGTTATCAATAAGAAAACACTAAGAGGACATCAGCTATATGGCAGAATGGGCATATTCAGTGGTCATTCCTCTGTGGCAACATCAATTTTAACAACCATCCACACTTGAAAAGTACTTTCTCAAGAGCCAAGCAATCCAAGTGAGCTATTATAATACCCGCCTAGAGCACACAAATAAGAAAAGACACATTGAAAAGGATAGGAAGGACAGTGACCTCCGTCCCTTCTCCCCCAGGTCTGGGCAGGAAAATGTTGAGAGAGACATCCTCCATGAGGGGACGGGGCACAGAGAGTGAAGTGAGTACCCAATTTTGCTATGAACTCCAGAAACAGGCTTGCCATAGTGAAGCCCAGCGCCAGCCCAGTCCCAGGGACCCAGGCTCGCGGCCCACCTCAGTGCCGTGCTAGTGACCCCAGGCAACAGACTGACCCCTATGGACCCAGGTCTCCAGACCTACCTGAGGCTCCTGGCTAGCACCCAGGCTCCAGGCTGGCTACTGAGGACCCAGGTTCCAGGCTCACTCCGGCACCAAGTGGATGGCAAGAAAACAAATAACTTGATTTAAAAACAGCCAAAGATCTGAAAAAACATTTCTCGAAAGAAGACATACTCATAGCCATGTGGAGCAAGGGGGTGGGGTCTTGGTGTGTGCCACACCTTTGGGCGGCAAAACACGATTGTAAGAGGGACTTTACCCAACAAATGCAATAGTGTAACCTGGTTTCTTGTACCCTCAATGAACCCCCAACAATAAAATTAAAAAAAAAAAAATAGCCATATGACCAAGTGATCAATATTGCTAATCCTCAGGGAAATGCAAATCAAAACCATGATGAGATACTACCTTCTACATATTAGAGCCTGGAAGATACTTAGAACTAATTTTAATTTTTATGGCTGTTTTGGCTGATAGTAGAAGCTCCAAAACAGCAGTGGCCTCCCCCAGTAGTGTCCTTGGCCCAGAAGAATGAACTGTATTCCCTCAGACACTTCCGTGGTAGCCATTTCTCACACTGGGGTCCCATCAAGCTTCCAGGCAGCTTTATTGAACCCCACATCCCCCCCCATCAGTCGTCTCTGGTGTGTCTCATACAAGGCCCTCAGAAAACGCGTGTACATGTTCTGTCCACCCAAATCTGGGAGTACAGGCCATTCCCAACACAGAGGTGACTCTCATCCACCACTAACCAGCCGGACTCCCACCCTCTGTACTTCCCAGCAAGGATCAGGTAGACTGAGCTCTCTAGCTGTTGTCCAAGGTGGGGTGTGACTGAGCCCCTCTTCCTGGGCTCGCAGAGAGAGGCTGGTCTTCTGGTCCCATTCCTTTCATGGGAAACAGATGCCCAGCACACCGGCAGCTCTTTCCAAAGAGATCCACTTCAGAGATTCTCTCCCAAGCACTGATTTCTCTCACCTGCGTCAGGCGAAATTTCCAATTTAGCAACTATCTTCCAGTATCCAAATAAAATCAACTTTTCACCACCAGGGCACATAGAACAAGGAAGATCCTTTTAAGCGGTTTATTTGTACTTGTTTTGTCTTTGGATTATATTTTCTGCCTTTGAAAAGCTTTACTGAGATAATATGCTACAAGCTAAGAGATTCATGGAATGCTGAAGGGATGTTAAATAAAAATTATCCAATCCAGTTTGCTCATTTATAGGGGAGAGTTCTGAAGTCTGCAAAAATTATACCAAAATATATAAACTAAGAATAACTCACTGATAATTTACTATATTAATCTTAACAAAGAATATGGATATTTTTAAATAGTCTCAGAAGGCTTGGCTGGCTTCTCTTTGATACCACATAACCCATTGTGGGAGACTTTGCCTAGTGACACTTGGGGCCCTCTCTGGGGCTCTTTCCTGCATCATGAAAAACTGGAACAGCGAAAAACCACATTTCTAAGACTTCCTTGCAGTTAGAGCTTAAATGAATTTGGGCTTTGCCAGTGAGATGGACATCTAGACTCAGAAGGCAAGGCTGAATTTCCATGACCGTGTTGATGGGCCAGCACGTCCCAACAGGTATGTTGACATCAGCTGAACCTCATGTCACCCTGTGCTCCCACTTGGTGAGTTGGAGGCATCTGTGCAACAGCAGTGATTTCTTGCCCTCTGGCTGGTCTAGTGGTGTGACCTCTCCAGTTCTATGGAAGCCCCCTGGTTTCTGCTCTTATAACCTTGTGTCTGTTGCAAGCACCCAATGCCCTGTATCATATCTCTTTCTTCAACTAATATGTTTCTACCTCCTGCAGCAAATCATGACTAATATGCATATAAATCACCACATAAAATCCTAACAAGGGGAAAGGGTCTTCTCTGAGACCTTAGGTCTCTAATGGGTCAGCAAGTCCCCCAACGTCTACCGCCTAAGTATCTCTTAAGTCCTGTCTCTATTCTCCATCCCCCTGGTGCTGCTCTAATTTAGGTCCTCAGTCTCTGGCCTAGACCATGGAAATGACAGCCTGGGTTTGGTCTCCTTGATTCCAGTCACCATGCACTCCAGCCTCCAAACAAATCCCATCTTGTCTCATCCTGTCACCTCCTTGCTCAGAGTTCTTGAAGGGAATCACCACAACATAAAGGATGCTACCCAAACCCATGGCTGTGGCATTCCGATACCCTTCATAATCTGCGTCCTGCAAGTTTCAGTCATCTTCTGCTGTTCCCATCACCTCACAGCTCATCAACACCAAACCAGTTGTAGGTCACTCTTGTCACATTCTCCTATTTTTCTGTCCATTTGCACATATTTTTCTCTCTGCCTGTTGAATATTTCTTGTCATTTAGCTATCTGACAAACATCTATTCTTCTTTCAAGACACAGCTCTCTTTTCACTCTCCTTGAAGACCCCTTTATTTTTCTTCCAGACAGACCGAGATGTTCCTTCTTGAGTACGGGCACTACACTGAATCACACTTCTGCTGTGACACCTGTCATCTCTCCCTCCATTAGGCTGCATGTTTCTAGATAGAAGGCACAGTGTTGTCTCATCTTCAAACCCCCCAGAAGACTATCAGGATGCTTAATATGTGGTGGGCCCTCAGCAAAGTTCAAGGAGAAAGGGGAGGAAGCAAAGGGGGGAAATGGAAGCAGAGGGGCCAGTATAGAAGTGAGAGGGAGGCAGAGATAAGATTCAGTGACTTCATAATTCTGTCTTTGATGCCTTGAGTTATAAATAAATAAATAAATACAATTCTGCCTTTAAGTTCACCAGTTTTACGAATTCATCAGCTATACAAGTTAGCTCAGCTCCTCGATCAGGCCCTCTTAAGTTTCCAGAGAATTGAGTCATTGTTCACTGTTGGCACACCAAAACCTGTCATTACAGCCCAGGTGCATAGCCTTTGTTGGTACATTCAGCAAAAATGAATGTAAAACATCATTGTGTCCTTAATCTCCCAGGGGTTTCTCCTTACAACTGCAGTCACTGCTTTGCCTCTTGGAACCAGGACGGGGGACTTCAATCTCGCTCTTCCCCCACTCCTTCCTTCCTTTCTTCACCCGACTCCTCCCTTCCCCTGTTCCTCTCTGATCCAGGCCACACTCAGTCTTTCTCTTCTTTATTATACCAGGGCCCTATATCACAAAAAATACAAGGAAAAAGGAATTTTTACTTTGAGAATAATAACTCCTCCTCCTTTCCCAATTTTTACATCTGAAAACATTGTTAAAAGCCATTCTTGTCCACATGTAGAGAAGTGCTGGTTCTCTGGGGAAAGAAAGGTGGTTGATTAAGAGAGAAGGACTGGGTTCGGCGCCTGTGGCTCAACGGGCTAAGGCGCCAGCCATGTACACCTGAGCTGGCGGGTTCAAATCCAGCCCGGGCCCACAAAGCAACAATGACAGCTGCAACAAAAAAATGGCCGGGCGTTGTGGCGGGCGCCTGTAGTCCCAGCTACTTGGGAGGCAGAGGCAGGAGACTCGCTTGAGCCCAGGAATTGGAAGTTGCTGTGAGCTGTGCTGTCACCCCGGATAGCACTCTATCCAGGGTGACAGCTTGAGGTTCTGTCTCAAAAAAAAAA